>JAYMSP010003939.1:0-17911 GCA_036897095.1 Plantago elongata
CACTCATTCAGGATGTCGAAAATAATTTTTGACGAATTTTAAATATACGTACCGAATATTCTTGGCCTTTACACTCTCGAACGTCCGAACTGATGAATATCTGTCAGGATAACTTTCCCTTCGGATGTTGAGACATCCGAAGTGAAATGGCATTGATGCCACGCCTGATGAGATGATTGGTCTGAACAATTGTGTCTTTTCATCTTCCTCAATCTCGTTGTGACCGTTGGATCAATCAGATCAATGTGGATCTTGGTTTGGGTGTGGCATTAAATGTTGTGTTCCCCAAATTGAACCCCCTATAAATAGCGCGAGGTCATTTTCCATTTTCACCGTTGCGCTAAGGAAGGAAAGAGCCAACTGAACTGAAAAACATACCAAGTTAAATCTTGACTTCGGAAAGTGAATTCAGATCGTCTTCTGTTTGGAACCAGAACATGTTCGGAATGATGTAAAGTTGATGAATTTTTTCATGCAGGATGTCAAAGAATGTTTCCGGGCCATCGCGTTGGGCACACTATCAAAATGAGTACGATACCCCAACTCTGGGCTGCACTGCGGTATTTCCGGGGTATCAGGGTTGGTGGGACTTAATCGACTGCGAGTGCGGGGTATGGCATGCTCAAATATACCCGGGGAGCGACACTCTGGAGGATCCAGTTATTCTGGATACGGCTGGAATACCTCCACGGTGTCCCGTGGCTGCCATGCGGGAGCTAGAAGAGGTCACTCGGTTGGCAAATATTGAGCGTGTTCGGAGGCTGAAGCGAAACAAGAGGGATGAACGGAGGAGAGCTCGTGCCCGGAGACAAGCTGCAAAGGGTCATGCAAATAGTGTGGAGACTTACAAGTCCAGCACCAACGCCCCGGCTGTCTCAAGGCGGGGGTATGCCCTGTTAGAAATTCCGTAAAAGTGTTTTCTAACTTTTTTGCATCTTCGGATTATCCTTTTCGGCTATGTAATTATAAATTTATATCACTCTACCGGGATAATATGATAGATATATGTGTTGGTCACACATTCATCAAGTTTTGTGACTTGGATGATATCAATATATGTAATTCGCCTTTTTGTTCCTTATATGCTTGTTTGTTTCCAAAATTTGTGCAAGTGTAAATACTTCGGATATTTCTTCTCTCGGATCTAACCAAGTGTTTGTCTTGCAGAGTTTTGGTTCGAGTACATCTTTTCTAAACTGTTGGAGTTGAAGAGGAAGCAAAAGGAAGATGAGGAACAAGAAATTGAAGACCAGCTCCGCTCCCGGACCATCTAGGTGTCGACCACCCTGCCGATTAAGGAGCCCATCAATGCTGCCACCTATCGGGATAAAGATCTTCGACTTGTACTTACGGGTCAAGAACAAATGAATATGGCCACTACAAACCAGGGAAAGACTGCTGTTGGGAAGGCTGTTGATGCCACCAAAAAGCCTCCTAAGCTTACTGGGTCCGGAACTGCCAAGCCATCCGGATCGTCTACCTCAAAGACTGCATCCGGGACGAAGAGACCTTCGGAGGGTCCAACCTCTGCCGCCAAGAAAGGCAAGGGCAAAGTAGCCGAGGTTCCTGATTCAGACGCCGATTGTCTGGTTACAATGGGCGATGTTGAAAGGATAGCCGAACTGGCTGGTGCACATCGCAAGGTATAGTATCTGAACCTTCCAAACTTTGATTATTGCTATCTACAAAATATGATACTCAAATCTTCAGACCTCAAATGTTGCAGCTGACTGCTGCTGTCCGGGCTTGCACGGTTTTTGCTGGGGAAAGAGCCGAGATAGATGTTCAGCTCTCGAAGTCGGAGGTAAGTGTGAAGGAGATGGAGGATAAGGTCCAGGACTACAAGCGAAATTGGATGAACATGACCTTGGAATATAAGAAATCGGTTGCCAATCGGAACACTTTGGTCCAACAACTGGAAGAAGCTTGGACTAATTATCAGGTACTCAAGACTGGGTTATCCGAGCTACTGGAGTTGTCTCGGAGCTTCAAGGATAAGATGCTTGATAATCTTCTGAAGATCCGGATTGAAGTTGTCCGAGATTTCCTGGCTTCCCTCTCTTGCAAGTTCCATCTCCAGAGTTCGTGTGATGATGCTCGGAGTGAAGGGTTCAAAAGTGCCATTGGCCAGTGAAGAAGAAGGGGTTCCTTCCGGAGGTTTTTAATCCGAAGACTGAAGGATTTAGAATAACCCAGTTGGGTCTCAGTATACAGGGGTTGGTTTGGATGATGCAGAACTGATGAAGGTCACCATTGGCTTTCTGAACACGACTTTCAGCAGCCTCACTAGTTTTTGCATCCTTCTTATATCCATAGAATGGCACAGTAGGAAATACACCCAAACCGACGATGCTTCCCTTTCTAGTGATACAACATTGTGGATGATCACAAGTTAATGGTCATGTTTCTTTTCAGAAACCTTTTCCACAATCTTCTTTGGAACTTGTTGTTCCTTCAAAGGTTTAGTCACGATAGCTTTCCCTTTGTTAAGAATCTTAACTTTCTGATCAATGCTATAGACAATGCCTTTGCCATCCGAAGGCCCACTAGGAGAGCTTCATACTCAGCCTCGTTATTGGTTACCCTGAAATCCAAAGTAACGACATAATCAACCTGGGCACCTTCGGGACTAAGCAGATGGATACCTATGCCTCAGAGCCTTCCATTAGATGATATGTCTACTTGAAAGATCCATGGTGAGATCTGTTTCCCGTTGCTACCTTCGAGTATCACCTGTGCTTCTTGCATCCGAACATCATTTGAAACTTCTTCGGAAGAAGTGATTTCCATATTTGCATCCGTAACTTCAACAATAAAGATCCATTGATTTCCGAAGAGGCCATTCTCATAATATTGCTCATCTTCTTCAATTGCAAATGAGTCGGATAGTGGTGCATCGGGAAAAAATTCTGGATCCACTATCTCGAGACCTGTTGACTTCAAATTTTTATCGTCTTCCTTAGGAAAATCCACTAGGAAATCTGCCAGGAATTGGGCTTTCTTGGATGACGGAGCCTGGTAGGAGATATCATACTCGCTAAGCTCGATAGCCCATTTTTGACAGTCTCCCGGATTGTTCCGCCCCCCCATCATTTGATTGAGGGGCTCGTTGGTCAAGACAATGATTTGATGGGACTTGAAGTAAGGCTTCAGTCTCCGAGCCATGTAAACTAATGCATAAGCCAAATTTTCTATGTGAAGGTATCTGAGTTCGGGTCCAGCAAGGCCTTACTTAGATAATAGATTGGCAAGTGATCATTTCCTTGAATCCAACCAACACTGAGCTCATGGCCTCATTTGTCACATCAAGGTACAAGTAAAGAGGCTCTCCCTCGATTGGTTTGGATAAGTGTGGAGGTGAATGTAAATAAGTCTTCAGACTTTCAAAGGCCTCTTCACACTCTTTCGTCCATTCGTATTTGTCTCCTTTCCTTAGTAACTCGAAAAATGACAAATTCTTTTCGGCTGACCTCAATATGAATCTGCTAAGAGACAAAACTCTTACGATGATTTTTTGCAATTCATTGACATTTTTAGGTTGAGGCAAATCTAGGATTGCCTGAATTTTCTTCGGATTGGCACTAATTCCTCTCTCCGTTACCATATATCCGAGGAATTTCCCCCCTTGACTCCGAAGGTGCATTTATCCGGATTCAAACTCATTATGTACGTCCTTAAGAGGGAGAAACAATTCTCTAAGTGATCAATGTGCTTCTCTTCGATCTTGCTTTTGACCAACATATCATCCACATATACTTTCATGGTCTTTTCAAGCTCCTCCTTAATTATTTTGTTCACAAGCCTTTGATATGTTGCTCCATCATTCTTGAGTCCGAATGGCATCACCCGAAAGCAATAGACTCCTGCTGCAATGAAAGCTATTTTCGGGACATCCTCTTGTGCCATCCGAATTTGATAGAAACCCTGATATGCATCCATAAAACTTCGTAGAGCACATCCGGCTGTAGAGTCTACTAACTGATCAATCTGAGGTAAACGGTACGGATCCTTCGGGAAAAACTTGTTAAGCCGAGTGAAGTCATTGCACATCCGCCACTTTCCTAGAGACTTTTCTACTAAGACAACATTAAAAACCCAATCTGAGTATCTAACTTCTTCGATGTGTCTGGCCTTTAGTATCCTTTCCACTTCCACATCAATGATGGCATCTTCAATTGGACCAAAATCCTTCCTATCCTGTTGTATATGCTTGATCGTAGAATCCATGTTGTTCAGTCGGGGAACAACTATCCTCAGTTCTATTCCTCTAAGATCATCCGTACTCCGTGCAAAGATATCCGAATTCTTCCTGAGACATGCTATCAATTTCAATTCCACTTCTAAGTTCATTTCTATTTCGATCCTAGTCTTTTTGTCTGGATTGTCCTCAATTATCTGGATCTCCTTGATGGTCTCATGTGGCTTGATCCGGACAAACTTGGGGAATTTATTGTTCGAGGTCCCTACTCCAATCTCAGTCTTTGGAGGCTGCGGCGGGTTCGGAGCTTTGGAAATTGCAAGCATCGGGTTTGTAGCTATCTTAGTGGACAAGATATAGCATTCACAAGCTTCTCGTCTATTGCCCAATTCATCTCCAACTCCATAAGGAATTTGGAATTTGACTCGGTTATGTAGTGGGGAAGAAATGGCTCGGAACTGGTTAAGACCTGGGCATTCGAAGATGACATTGTAGTTTAATGCCTTATCCACTACCAAGAACAATATTGTATGTGTTGTCCTCCTCGGAGAGGTTCCCATATAACTTGATAGTTTCGATGGGTGTGACAATTGCTTCCCCGAATCTGGATAACAAAGTGTTGACTCTATCATATTCGATGTCTCCCAAGTTCATTTGATCAATGGTTCGCTTGGAGATGATATCCGAGGAGCTTCCCGTGTCCACTAAAACCTTATTAACTTTGTAAGTGGCAATGACAAGTGAGACCACCAAGGGAACATTGGGTGGTCGGGTATCTCCTCCTCTGGGTGTTGGTGGTGGTATTTCACTATCATCGAAGGAGATGACATTGTATCCCCTCAGAGCCAATGGGATCCGGACCAAATCACCGTTCCTTAGGTCCTGGTCAATTCGTTCCCTAGCATTCCGGCTATCTCCTCCACTAGGTCCTCCGGCAATTGCATTAACGATCCCACTATAAGGTAGGTTCTCATAGTCTCTTTCCTCCGGATAGTCGTCATATCTTCTTGCATCTGGATGTGGAGTGTTCTTTGGTGGAGGCGGGAGTGGCATGGATTTGGGTCTTGGACTCCTTTCCTCTCTCCTTTCATCCTTTCTGGGTTGACTCTGTTTGCCTTTGTAGTACGGGTCCTTCAATTGCCCACTCCGAACCAATGTTTCAATCTTCGTTTTGAGTTGGATGCACTTCTCAGTCAGATGCCCAGCTTGTTTTGTGGAAAGCACAATAGGCCTTGGCTTCCTTACCCTTTCGATTATTGAAGAAGGGTCTAGGCCACTGGATATCGAGGTTTTTCTCAATAATCATTGCCAAAATTTCTTCCCTTGGTCGATTCAATCGAGTGTACTCAGTATACCTCCTAGGCAGAGTACGTTCTCTTCGGATTTCCAAGCCTTGGGAGCTTCTTGCCGGATGGCCTCCTTTGCTTTCTTCTGCCTGACTCTAATGGGGACGTTCCTTCTGAACTCCACTCCATATAAGACATGATCACAAATGTCTTCCAAATGCTTTTCATTCACAATCTCTTCCTCGGAGAGTTTCTTTCGAAGGTCATGGTTACTAGTATTTGCATACAGGTGATAGACCCGTTCTTTGATGTTGTGTGCCTCTACTTGTCGAACCTCCGAATTGAACTTGTATAGGAAGGTCCGAAGGTCCTCATTCTCCGATTGTATGACTCCTGCCAAGTGTTCCACTGATCTTTTACTTCTCTTAGACTTCTGAAATCTTTTAAAAAACAACGCGGACACATCATCAAAAGATTTGATGGATCCGGATGGTAAGCTTATCCACCAATCCATAGCCTCTCCGAAGTGAGTGGTAGAGAAATTGAGTGCCTTGAGGTTATCATTCAACCCGTTGGTATCCATCTTGGACTCGTACCGAGTAAGATGGACTGCAAGACAATTATCCCCATAATAGTGCTCAAGATTCATAATAGTACATTACAGAGGCTTCTTTTCCCTTCGGATGGCAGCACTCAACGGGTTCGGGACTCTTGATACCACCTTTTCATGTGCACTCACCAACTTGCTCAGCTTAGCCATTTCAGTCTCTAGTGCTTTTGATTGGATAAAGATTTGGTCAGGTGTCAGCCTTTCTCTTGTCCTCAGATCAACCATAGTTCTGGGCACTTGTTCTACTCGGATCTCCACAACGCTTTCTCCCACTTGATCACTAGCTCTCCTCGGATTTAAGGTTATCCGATCCACCCTGGTTGGTTCTGCTTTTGCCCTTGCGAGACTCCTTTCTTGCTGACCACGAAAGTTTGTTCTTTGGTTTATCACATGACGAAGGTTATTGTCCCGAATAACTTCTCCAATTCATTCTCGCATAGGTCACCTCTGGAGCTTCGATTGTGCAGGCCCGAATGGTCCTAGAGCAGGTTGTGGAGATGTTGGCTAGACATTATTTGATCCCAAACATCCATGGATAACATTGAGAAACAACCCGAATTGATTATCATTCATTCCGAACTCATAAGGAGATATGACAGTTCCGTTCGAAAGAGTAAAGGTTTCCCCCTACTGGTGGTCCATGCGCTCCTGGCGGAGGAGGTTGTTGAGCTAGGGGAGCCTGATCACTTGTAGTAATATCCGGGGGTGCTTCGTGGGAGGAAGCACTAGCAGTATGCCCATCGCTAGGTCGGGTCCTTTCAACGCGGGTTGTGCTTCGAGCCACCGTGGACTTCCGAGTAGGAGGTCTACCTCAAGGTCACCACACCGGGGTCCGGATTGGAGGAGAAGCAATCTGAGTTGATCTTCTTGGTCTTGGATTTCTTAAGAAGGGAACAATTAGCTGACTTTTTGTTTGTTTCCCACATACGGCGTCAATTATGTTGAGGTAAAAGCCCCAACCATCGGGTATTATAAATAGTCTAAGAAATTCACTAAGTCCAAGCAGCCAGGATCCAATGCGAAGGTCCAACTCTTCGTTGAATCCAAATGCCTAGGATATGATCCTGCACAAGTGACTTGAGTGGGAGGGTTAGAACCTTAATATCCAGCATGCCTATGATCAAGCCAGACTAGAGACTTTACTTGAGAGTGATTATGAGTCGAATCTATATAATGATGAATGTCTAAAGCATATGGTAAAATGAGAATATCAAGTGAACTTGTTAATTTACCTTGGGGAGTGTGCACTATTTATAGAGATTTTTTCCCATTTAGGGGTAGACCTCTTGGATTGTGCCAAGTGTAAGGCTAAGATTAAGCCAACAAGGCTTAATGAGGCCCATGGACCATAATGTAGTCATAACCCATCTCTCAATTGGGCTTCAAGGTTAGATTAGTCATTTGTGGGACTCTTGAAAGCATTCTCGTCCTCCTGCCTGGGGTAGCATCTGAGGAGAATGCTCCGAACCTTGATATCTGAAACTGGTTGTGCCCTCTCCCAATGACTTTGCTATGGTTTGCTTCACTTGGTTTCTCTTTAGGTTCGGAGTGTAGGTTCGTATGTGATGGTTGTCCGGACCTGCTTCCTTTCGGATGTAGCACATTGGTCCGGATCCCCGTCCTGTCACGGTATTCTACATATTTTGGCCAGTTTCAACACCGGATTGTCCCTGTCTCGGGTCTTTAGGGCCGGATCACTTGAGTCCTTGGCCATGTAGTATCGTGATGTCTTAGGATCCAATCTTGAGATATTCAAATAACAGATTGGACATATTAACTTATCAATACTATTAATGGTCCAATTTGTGGACTTATTTTGAACTAGAACTGGACTCAATCTAGACTTATTTGGATATATATTTTCTTGTCTCAATCAAATTCACAAACATCTGGTAAACACAAATAACCGCTAAGCTCTTCCTCTGCCATTTTGACATGCTCACACAAATTATTATAATAATATAATCGAGACTTTTATGATTATGATCTACTCCCTCAGTCCCAGAACAAATGTTCATTTTGACTTTTTTCGGTCAACAACATTTAACTTTGACTCGAATTTACTCCTAAATCGTATATGTAAGTTGTTCAATTCAATCATATAATGAAACTTTACTTCCTAAAGTTTCATTATATTTTTGAATTGAACAATTTACATTTATGATTTAGGAGTAGATTCGAGTCAAAGTTAGATGATGTTGTCCGAAAAAAGTCAATAAGGTCATTTGTTCTAGGACGGAGGGAGTATGAATTAAGCAACATATTTTTTAATCGAGAAAATATGTGCAAATATTATTGTTAATAGAACCAAAAGATTGAGAAACCGAATATTTAAAAAAATAATACATCATAAAAATTTGTGTTAAAAAAAAGAATGCAAAAGATAACAACAAAAAGGTGCATGAATAATAAATATTAAAGGTTATGAACAATTATAAAAGGAAAAAAGTAAGGTATATAATTAAATTAGTTGTTAATAGCTTCTAAACAAATAGAGAAAAGAAATGGAAAAACCAATCGAAATAAAATGACTATATTTAAATTTTATATGAAGCTTAATGTTCTATATCAATGTACAATTACATGTGGGTCCTAAGGCCTTGTTTGCTTTGCCAATTTACAAAACCAAGTTTAAATTTGGTCAAACACTAATTTGCCAAAAGGACCTAGTTGTAATTGTTTGACTAACGAGATTTTAGATAAAAACGAGGCTTCTTGGAGGGGGGTATCTGTAATTGATCCTTTTTATAATGACTTGTTATAATTTTGAGTGACAATGTAATACCATTAAACAAGACTAAAAGTTCCAAGAATGCCATTAAAACAACAATTAATATTCTTAACATAACTACTTGAAATGGATCTATGGTCTTAATTGATCATCATTGACCGTGATGGGGGTGTCCAGATACTACCAATACTGGTAAATCCGTGAGGTTGATGGTGCATGAATACCTGACACGCACAAAGTGATGGTTGTCAGTAAAACAGACACCGACAAAAAGAGTTGAGATTAAAACTCTAGTGTGGCCAAATGCACTTAAATTTACTATGAAGCAAATTTTGAGATTTGAACTAATGTGATGTAATTATGGGGAGAAGTTTCAGCTTTTTGATTTTCTTGAAATGAGTCGCCTGTTAAATCCCTTTTGATCCAATGAGACGAGTGTTCTAAGCATCAAATAATTCTGGCACCTTTGTAATGAAAGTCGCCTTTCCAGTTTACTTTTGAGCGTATCCCCTATGATGGACACTTCCAAGTGAATGAGAGTTGCACTACTTCTTGTGAGGGAGACGAGCTAGACCTAGGTGCTATTTGTCTGAGTAATGATTGCGTTTGATTTTATGTACACCGTTCAGCCAGAGTTAGTCAGATTACATGGTGTTTGCATCTTGAGGATTTACTGTTTATAATGGTAGATTCAGTCACTTGGGACCTTGACTCTCTGTTTGTCTATGTAATCAGAGTCTAGTTTTCCTTTTCGTTTGTTTGTTTGCTCGGGAGGAGCAAAGGGTCGGTTTGGGAAGTTTGATGAGACCATATTTATAGTCTCATTTAGTCCATTTTATCGATCTTTTTTGAGTCTTAGTCCTATGGTTAGAGTCTGTTTAGCCCGTTTTTTACGCTTTGGTGCTTTTATTGTGTTTTACATGAATCGATTTGTTGGTCCAGATAACAACAAAGGAAAAGACTAGAGGGGGTGGGGTGGGTGAATAATCTTTTCAAACTATTGTCGATAAACACAGTTTCTCAGATACTTGTGGGTATCTGATACTTAATTTCTGTAACGACACGACCACTAATGGGCCGAGACCCGACCAGTTGGGCCGACAAGGTTACTCATGGCTGGCCCACCACTCGGTATGATATTGTCCGCTTTGGACCGAAGCCCGCACGAATTTGTTTTTGGGTTTCCCCAAAAGGCCTCATACCATGGGAGAGAGTGGTGGTCTACATATATACCCTTCATCCCTTCCACTGACAACTGATGAGATGTTGGGTATTACAATCTATCCCCCTTAAAATCTCGACGTCCTCGTCGAGCTTTCTTGGGGGTTGTCCCTGGACCAACCATCCGTGCATAATTCTAGAGGTGGCCCCTACGGGTTCAAGAGGTGGCTCCCACCGTCCATACCGTGTAGCACTTTATCCCGCATGGCACTTATTCTCGCAATTCCGGACTGTCCCGTTCTGATACCATTTGTAACGATCCGGCCATTAATGGGCCAAGACCCGGCCCGTTGGACCGACAAGGTTACTCATGGCTAGCCCACCACTCGATATGATATTGTCCGCTTTGGATCGGAGCCCGCATGGATTTGTTTTTGGGTTTCCCCAAAATTCCTCATACCATAGGAGAGAGTGATGGTCAACATATATACCCTTCATCCCTTCCACTGACAAGCGATGTTGGATGTTGGGTATTACCATTTCAGAGAGCGGAATGCTTAAAAGATAAATAAATGAGTTTGTGCTTTGCAGTAATAAATGTGTATGTGTGAGTTGTTGAATTATAAATACAAGAAAGTAAATAACACAACAACTATAGTGGTATCTAGAGGTGGCGTAATCCTCCGACAACTCCACTCGGCCTTTCAGAGACCTAGTATCCACTAGAACAGATAATTGAATTCACCTTACAATAATCCTATTCTAAGATCCTCAAAACAAATGGTTCCCAACCAATGTTCCCCCTGAGTTGTTCCCTAGCTCCTCGAGCCAAATACTTCTGTACTCAAGATAACCTTGGAGCTATTCCTTGATTTTTCAAATCAATTACTTCCTATACTCCACGCCTTAACAGTGTTTGGTTATGAGTTGATTGTCAGACAAGCTTCTTTTATAACTTCTTAGCTATATCCAGAGAGCTTGAAGAATCAAGACTACTTAATATACTTATGCAGTGTATGGTAGCTTACTCTTTTACTGATCCACGTTTATGAGATTTGTTCAAGAGATTGAATCTCAGATAGTTATCCAAAGATTCAACTCTTTCACAAATTACAACACTTATTGAATGATCAGGACACATAGAACTACTATTGATTTCACGAGCTTTGGTTGCCACAAAAAGCTTAGAGAAAGATAGTAAGAATGCTTGAGAGAATACTTGCTTGATAATAGATATAAGCGTAGTTCGTGTGTGTATTTCTCAGCTTCTAAGTGGTGATATTTATAGATGAATTTGATAGTTCGTTCGTGTGTCTATCAAGTTGTGCAAAAGGTTTTCTCCTTTGCTGGGATGCCTCCTTCTTGGTCTTCTTTGCACTAAATAAAAATTACATTCAGAGACCTAACATCCTATTACAAGGTTTCTAAAAACTATTGTACTTAGTGTTTTTCTTCTTTTACAATGTTCAAGTGAACCAAGAATACTAAACACCTTTCTAAAATTAGAATAAGTCATTATATTGAGTGATCAAAATACTAACAGATATTCCTAACAAATTTCTCCCTTTTTGATCAGACAACAATGACTATCACAAAAAGTCTTATTACAAATTGGAGAAGTCAACAATCCAACACTTAATCATTTCTTCATGATTTATCAATTAAGTTCAAGTAAGTGCAGCAAGTAAGAAATTAACCAAATCAAAAGGAGTGATCTTTGCCGACAAGTTATCTTCTATTAAAGTATTATGATCATCAGATTAGAACAATTATAGAACATTAGATAACTTACAAGAATATATCAAAGTCAATTCATCAACAAAAATACACAAAACAATACATAAGGAAAATAGAACAACAGGAGAGTCCAAGCTCCAAGTAACATTGTTTATCCTCAGTCTTCAAATCTTCGGAATCTTCAAAACACTCAAGGTTTTCAACAACCTTAAGTTCACGAGTTAGTCATTCTGGGTTAGTCTCTAAATCTCTTATCTTTTTTCTCTCTCTTCTCTTTGACATAATCGAGGGGATAGGTTCTTACAACCATTTTTATTTCTCTGGTAACCTTGCACTTTTCTTTGTAGTCAAGATCAGGATTCTTCTCATGAAACTTTCTAATCTAATAGACTCTTCCCCATTTCCAGGCATGCCCTATCTTGGTCTCTATAAGTTTGAAGTGTTTGTAGATGACTCTCAAGTAATTCTTGTAATTTTCAAACTCTTGCTTAGTCAAGTAGAATGACTCATGAGCTAGCACTCCAAGCTTGTTCTAAGAGCTATAATCCGTTCCCAGCAGTTTTAGAACTTTATGAACATCATCAGGTTTGATGTAAGGAACTTCCTCACTCTTATCTCTTTCCATGTCATCTCTTCTCACTTTTACTTCAAAATCAAGCCATGTTTTCCCATGTGCATGATTTATCATATGGTCTTCTTACTCTCCATGCCATCATTTGGTTGAAAATGGGATCAGGGAATTTTCGATTCCGCAATAAGTATTGGTGATCCAGAATCCAATAGCCATTCAGTTGTCTTATGCATTGATATGCATACTGACTATCATGAGTCTTGGTGTGCTCAATTAAGGCATCTGCAAGTCCAGGGGGTAGTTCTTCAGTGGTTGATCTCCCAACCTTGCATTCCTTCTTTGTCTTTTATTCATTCTGGGATTCTACCTTGATGCGTTTCTAGTGGGGGTTTGACTTGAAGAACCACCTTGGACATATTTGGTATATCCAGATGGTGTTCTGGCAGCAATGGGTCTTACAACAATAGGTTCAGATACTTCATCAATCCCCCTTCTCTTTTTGTGGAGAGGGTGCTCATCATGATCAGTGTCTTCATCATCATTAAAATCACCTTGATCAAGTGGAGAGCAGGTATCTGCAGACCTTCTTCTTCTTCTTCTTCTTCTTCTTCTTCTTCTTCTTCTTCTTCTTCTTCTTCTTCAGAAGGTTTATCAACTTTCCTAGGGGTCTTGGTTCCCTTTGGATCTTCTTTTACAGCCCTTGATCTAGTTAGTGGTGGTGGTGGTGGTAAACTTGAAGAGGTAGGAGGTTCTCTGATAGTTAGAGGTTTTTCTGCAGGCTGCTTTCTCTTGCCTGTTTCTTTTCTGAATCCTCCCCCCTTAGTCATTGATGGCTGACTCAAACCAACATACGCCTTAGAGATTGAGTCAAATGTTTGCTCAGCACATTGTAACTTGCCATCAGCTTCTAGAATTCTGAGTGAAGGGACTCAAGGGCCAATCAGAATCATACAACTCAAGAATGTGATTGAAGTATCTGACGGTCGCAGAAACACTGACACTGAAGTTAGTGACACTTCTACTAGCAATAGTGGTCGCGTTGACCTTAGGTACAAGGAGCATCATCTTGTTGACCCTTCAAACTTCTTCTCTCCAAGGACGAGGACTTCTGGTATATCACTTGGATTTGGAACGTGAAATATATTTTGGCTTACCTCAGAAATGTTGTTTTACCTTTGGATCCAGTAAAGGACCGAAGAGTTCAGTGCAGGGCACCCAGGTACTTCCTACTTGAGGGAGACCTATACAAAAGGTCATTTAGTGGAACTCATATACGTGGCCTCGGACCTCAGGAGGCTCAGACGGTTTTAGAAGAGGTTCATAGTGGGAGCTGTGGTAGTCACTCTGGAGGGAGGAAACCAGCTCAAAAGGTAATTTTGCAAGGGTATTATTGGCCAACAATCGATAAGAATTCTGCAAACTTTGCCCGGAAATGCAGCGATTGCCAATATTATGTCAATATTCCTAACAGACCAACCAATCCGATGATTTCGTCAATCATCTCGTGTCCATTTGACCAGTGGAGTATTGATATGGTAGACCCATTTCCATGAGGAGCTCAGCAGAAGAAGTTCCCAATTGTAGCAGTAGAATACTTCACAAAATGGGTTGAAGCCGAGGTAGTTGCAACAATTACAGATGCTCGGGTCCGGACCTTTATTTGGAAAAATATCATCTGTCGGTTCGAAGTTCCGAGAATCATTATCTCAGACAATGGTACCCAGTTCTACGGAGCCAAGCTCAAGGAATGGTGCAAGTCTTTGAAGATTGAGCAACACTTTACTTCGGTTGGGTACCCACAATCTAATGGCCAGGTTGAATCAACTAATAGGACTATTGTCAAGATCCTAGAGAAAAGACTTAAAAACTTTTCAAGGAAGCTGGGTGGATGACTTAGATGGAGTTCTTTGGGCTCATCGGACCACTCCGAGGACCGCAACTCACGGAACCCCATTTTTTCCTGGTCTATGGTTCCGAAGCGGTTATCCCTTCGGAGATCATTGTGGAGACTCAGAGGATCTGATAGTACACACCCAAAGGAAATGAAACAACTCGGATCTATGCTTGAGATCCTCAGCTCACATCCTAAGGTATTAGACCTCCATAGCCCGAGCCTACAACAAAAACATCTGCAACAAGGATCTTCAAGTAGGAGACTTAGTTTTGAGGAGAGCTGACATCCTAAGCCATGTAGGAAAGCTCAAACCCAATTGTGAAGGCCCTTACAAGATAGTCGAAGTAAGGAGCAATGGAAGCTATGAATTGGAGGATTGTGAAGGAAGAGTTCTCAAAAGAACATGGAATGCAAGGAATCTGCAGAAATTCTATGCTTAGGATCTTGTTGATCACTTTTGTTTAGTCAAGATTGTCCTAAAGGTCTTACCGACCCACCATTAGTAATTTATTCACGTCAAATCAATACAATGACTATCTTTTTCGAATTAATCTCTTTACTCCTACTTAACTCATTTCACTTTAGATATAAGTTCCCGGATGAGTTCCGGTCCGAACCAAGTAAAGTTGATCAGAAAAAGAGGCTAGGCCTTATCAGACGAATACATGCATTATTCAACATCCGAATAAAAAACACTTGGTTGAAAAACTACAAGTCCACAGTCAAATTGCAAAGAACATATTCAAAAAGTATCCATCCGAATAAATAAGAGTTAGCAAATAAGCATAGCATTCAAACAAAGAACAATAGATCAAGCTGTAGGAGCCGAAGCCATACAAACATCAAATATTATCCGAGAAAACTTTAGATTAGAAATATTCGGGACAAGTTAAAAATGATAAGAAATAAATTGTATCAAGGCCTGAAGACCATACATTCATCACAAAGCATACTCCGCCTTCACTTCTCGGAAGTCTTGAAAGTTCCCTCTCCGGTTGCTTTCTTGGCTACTTGGGCCGCCTCATGCTTTCCCTTCTTCTCCTCGATATATATGGGGCAGTCTTCCACCAAGTCCAGATCCGGATGGCCAATGACAGGTCTGGGGATTGTTAGCCAATTCTGATTATGCTGCAGATATGTATCAAATGGGACAAGGACGTGTTGCATCAGAGCCTCGGGACCAAAGGCTGACATGAAGGGCCCCCATGGTTATATTTCATTTCATGTGTCTCCAGGGCTACGAGTTCTACGAACGTTATCCCGGCATCGGAAAGGTCCTAATGCAACAATAGAAAGAAGGACAAGAACGATGGTGGAAAGCCAGGGTTGCTTATAGAAATTATCAGAAGTGGAAGCAATCCCAAGCCACTGAAAATCTAAATGCCAGGGCTAGAAGAAACTTGGTCAGAAAGACTAAGCTTGCTAAAAGGCAATCTCAGAAAGCTGACAAGTCATTGAAGCCATCACGAGGAACACCAAGGAACACTCCAAGAAGGAAGATTGATTTGAGATCTGATGATGAAAGATTCCTCCTTATGTTCCAAGTAGACAAAAACCTTCTCCTAAGAGATTCGTTAAGAAATGGATTCCCACAGGAAGAGTGTTCAGTCTAATTGGTTCTATTTCTGAAGTAAGAACCTAACTCTTGTTTCCTGTTTTGTGTAGAACGTGTCATGGACTAAGGCTCAATGGCTATTTGATAGTGGATGCGGGAAACACATGACAGGAGACAAAGCAAACATGGTAGATTACAGGGGTTGTAATAATGGACCAAACATCAAGTTTGCTGGAGGAGAATTAAATCCTTTTATAGGATCTGGCAATGTCAAATTGGGGTCCCTTACGATCTCTGACGTATTACATGTTAAAGGATTGAAATATAATCTTCTAAGCATGAGCCAATTTGCAGATAGGGGATATTCGGTGAAAATTAAATTGAAATGATGCAAATTAATTGATAATGAGTCAAAGTAGAAAATCATGGTTGCTAGGCGGAATGGAATTCTCTATGTCGCTGATTGGACATCTGCCACAACTGAAGAATGTCTTATGGTGAGTCAATCAGGTCACACTGAAGAACACTGGTTATGGCACAAAAGAATGAATCACTTGAATTCAAAACTCTAAACAAGCTTGCCAAGAAAGAGTTAGTGGTTGGATTACCTAAAACAACATTCAGAAAGGATGGTCTTTGTTCTACTTGTCAATTGGGGAAACAATCCAAAACTTCTTTCAAGTTCAAAACCATACATTCTTGTGTTAGACCTCTATAACTTTTACATATGGACCTTTTTCAATCATCTGTAACAAGTTATGCAGTCAAGAAGTATGGTCTAGTTGTTATATATGACTTCTCTTGGTTTACCTGGGTTGTTTTTCTGAAATAAAAATCTGATGCTAGGGTGGAGATACCAAACTTGCTGAATAAGCTTGAAGTCATGAAAAATGACAAAGTATCTGCAATCAGAATAGACAATAGTACTGCATTTGTCAATCGGTATATAAAAGAGTTTTGTACATGCAAAGGTATACAACATCAACTATCTTCAATAAGGACACCAAAACAAAATGGTGTTGCTGAAAGGAAGAATAGGACCCTTAAAGAAGCTGCAAGGATGATGCTAGCTGACACTGAAATAAGTGAAATTTGTTGGGTTGAAGATGTAAATACAACATGCGACACTCAGAATAGATGTTTGATAAACAAACATCATGACAAAACTCCTTTTTGAGCCTTTGGTTGGTAGACCCCCTAATATCAAACATTTGAGGGTGTTTGGTTGTAGATGTTTTGTTCTTAACAATGGGAAATAATATTTAAGAACATTTCAATCAAAGGGTGATGAATGTGTATTTCTTGGATATTCTGTGAATAGCAAAGCCTACAGAGTATACAACAAAAGAACAAAGAAGATTGAGGAATCAGTTCATGCAGTATTCTATGAAGGAAACAAGAAAATACCGCTTGATGAGGAACTCTCAAAAAGATTCAAAGAACTCCTGATTAAGGATTCTGAAGAAGAACCCCCAGAAAGGAGAAACTCTGTCATTAATATTGAGGATGACTCTGACGAAGAAAAACATGACGTGCCTAGTAAGGATTCCAGAAATAAAAACTAAGATTACTCATCGTAGAGACCTTTCTGGGAATAACCTCTCTAAAAGACTTATTCCAAAAACCTCTAACACTGAACAGGTGTCTGATATTTACCGCAGTTCTAGTGTACAAAATATCAATAATACTGAAGAAGTATCAAGTCATAATCGCAGTGATTCACATTCAGATCACGTAGATAATGACCCTACTAGTTCAAAACCAATTATGAGATGGATTAGAGATCACCCTACAAAGGATGTGATTGTTCCACTTGATCAAGGTGTTAACAAGGAAAGCAATAGCTGAAAATGCTGATTCTCTCTTTGGATGTTTTATCTCAAACATTGAACCTAAAACTATTGAAGATGCATTCAAGAATCAAGACTGGATCTCTGCAACGCAAGAAGAGTTGGATCAATTTGAGAGAAACAAGGTTTGGAAACTAGTACCATTTATAGATGGAATATATGTGATTGGAACTAAGTGGGTTTTTAGAAATAAGAGGAATGAATCTGGTGATATAACTAGAAATAAAGGAAGGTTTGTTGTTAAGGGATTTACCCAGACTGAAGGTTTAGACTTTGATGAGTCATATGCACCAGTTGCAAGATTGGATGCAATCAGAC
>JAYMSP010003940.1:0-17907 GCA_036897095.1 Plantago elongata
TTTATCTCTTACACAACCTATATAACAAACCTATAATACCCTATCCAATTACAATTCTATACCAAACACTAATTTTAACAATCCCACTACAATTACGATCACTATTTAGGCATTCAAATCGGGGCATTTAAGTGCTATGTCAATCAGCCCCTAAATTATTCGTCATGTGATCCTCACTAGTAACTTAAGGTTGTTTGGTCAAATGCAAAAGCTGAAATTCAAACTGGGGCAGAAATGACTTTTCCGGACTTAAGTTTGCTGAAAGTCAAATTCGTGGACCTGGATGTAATTGATTTTTATCGACTAGGACTTACATATAATTGTTAAACTAAGTGGTAATAATCTGCAACATTTACATCTAATAGTAGGCCTAGATGTAATTCGCCCTTACAACTATAAAAGTTGGATACTAGAAACCTTACGTAAGTAGTTAATTAACTCTAACACTTATTATTCGTGGAAAAAATAATCGGTGTAAAGTACACATTTTATTTGTTTATGATTGGAAGTAAAAGTTAGCGCTAATGTTCCTCTTAGTTGTTGAACTCAGCGAGAAAGCGTCCTTTTAGATTTTGCCACTGCTTTTGAATTAAGGAGATAACTCATAAAGTTAATGCTTTCAAAGTCTAATCGTGGAATAAACACTCGCACATAAAGCTTAATTCTCTTCAGATGACCTAATCATGTACTAACACATAGAATTTATTCGATTGAAACTTGTTTATCTATTACAATCACAGCTAAAACGCATTTGAAAGCTAGATGATCATATATTCTATTTTGTCATGTTATGTCATATTCTAGACATATGTTAAAACTTGGAATGACCCAAGTTGATAAATGACACTTACCATTCGAGCTCCACGACTTGCATCAACCAGCGGACGCACTAAAACATTTGATTGGTGACGTCATTTAGGATGAAAGATCCAAATTAGTGTTCCTTGGCTTTTCAACACGACAATGTCAAATCACTACTATTACAAAGTACCCTTTCAATATTGGTAGAGTTTATGTAATAACTTAAATACCGTCGTTATTAAATACATAAATTGTGCATTGATTATTAGCAGTATCACAATTTGGCTATTTTACTTTGGACCGTATATGAAATCATTTTAATAACAAACAAATTAAAGTTAAGTTGGTAAATGGTCCACTATGTACCCAACTCAATCTCAATTCTTCGGCCTACGAAGATGATTTTAGACCGCGGTTGTAAAGCAGTTGCTCCGCAATCGTAACCGAACCCGCAATTGTGAACCAATTATTGTCTAGGGACACGTGTCCGGTCCAATCCCGGACACATATTTATTTATTTATTTTATTTAGTGTTTAATAAAAAAAATAAAAAAATACTTCAACGATCATATTTTTTCGAGATCTATAAATAGACACTCATTTTCACTTCATTCTTCACATATTCAATTTCACCCTTTTTCTCTCTTTTAAACTGAAAACACTCTTTAATCACTTTCAAACACCACAATGGATCCGAACTTTGCTGTTTGATTGGCGAACAAAGATCCAACTGAACTCCAACAAATGTTCGAAAACATAGGTTATAGTTCTGAATCCTCCACCAATCCAAAGAACAACCCAAATGCTAAATATAATCCATTATCCTCTCAAGATGCATACCGTCCCGAAGGATATGCGGCTTCACAACAAAATGTCCCGGAGACTCAATCCATGCCACAATCGAAAGGGAAGGGGAAGGCAAAGACAAATGCATCAAAAGGCAAAGACCGCGACATCTAAAGACAAGGGAAAGAAAGTTCACGAGATGGCACACGAAGGCGATGAAGAGGAAGAGGAGGAAAACTACGTCGGCCCGCAGAATTACTCGGACGCGGAGGACCTTGCTATGATCAACTTGTTCATGGCGATCAATGAGGATACTGTGATAGGGACATACATCAGGTGCACTACGATCTTCACTAAGCATGTTCTCAACATGTGGAAGGAGGCAATGAAGGACGACATGAGTGTCCTCAGAGCTCGATCTGAAAGCTCTCTCCGTGGTTGTTGGAATCGCATCAAGCTTTGTGTCAATCAATGGGCTAGTGCTTATAATAAAGCTATTAGAGTTGATGGAGTTCGGGGTGGTACTAATGAAGAAGATATCATTAAGTACGCCAAACAACTCTACCAGATGAATCGCAAGAAGGGTGAAACATTCGACTTGCTCCATTGTTGGTATACAATGAAATATAACCAAGAGGGGCAAACAAAGATGAACTATAGCGGTCAAAAGGTAATTGTTCCGGGGTTTGAACTTCATGAAGATGCGGAAGACGAAGACATTGACGGTAGCTCGGGGAAGAAAATGCGCATGAGTGAAAGTAGTGATGACTTCGTCGAATGTCCAATTGACCGAGATAAGGCAAGGGCCGTAAAAAAATGGTCTTCTCAATCCTCCGGCTGTGATATGAGTGCTCAATTTTCTAAGTTCAAAGCTGACTTTTCTGCACAACAAACTCTGAAGGGTTGAGATTGAGGTGCAAAGGTTGGCGTGGTTACAAAAGAGGGAGGAGAAAAGGCAGGAGGAGGCAAGGGCAGCTAACTAGGGTAATTTCGACTTGGCTCGCACTCAAAGGCTGCAAATGTATCTCAACTTGTCCAGCATATGCATACCTCAGATGACGTTGGGGCAAAGGAAAGTGTACAAGATGTTGGACCGAGAGTTCGGGGATGACGATTAAAGCATTCAACTCAAATGGTGTTTTATGTTTGTATTTGTCAGTTCTAGATTCAAATTCCACATTAGCTTATTGTTTTCATTTCCAGACATTGTATTAGTTGTATTGTAATCCTTTGAATTTAATGAAGATCATTTAAGAGAAAATATATCGTACCTGTTTAAAAAATATAGTCGTTATTAACATTAATATAACTATAATTTTAATTTAAAAATATAAAAATAAAATTCAAACTAGAAAAAGAACCGACGATCGCTCTTACTACGATCGTTACAGTATACAAATCGATCATGCGGCCTAGTTGTGGGGTAACCAAACGTCCAGACGATTGATTGTAAACCGCCATCACAGTAGACGGTATTAGTTACATGTTTACATTTGTTCTTTATTGTAATTTGTAAACTGCCAAAGAAGATTGGCAGTGATCAGTTGTTATCAATTTCCAAAATGGGAGACGTAGAAATGTAAAGAGGGTAGGATTATATAAACTTTGTCTTTTTCTTCTACACCCATAAATTGTCCATAATTTGGCATATGAAAGTATAGTTATCTTGTATTACTGTCTAGTCCAACTGAGAATAGGACAATTCACAATTTGATTTTACCTAGAAAAAATATAAATATCCAAAAAATTAAAGAGTGAATTTTCTTCAACCGTTAAATATACACTATAAAAGGCTGACAATGAAGTTATCCATATCCATATAACCGATCGAACTTATTTTGTGTTATAGTTGTCTCATATAATTTATATATTATGTAAAAATGAAGGTATTTTAGATCCAACAAATAAAAAAAATACACTCAAACCTTTTTCCACAATTTTCAATAAAAAATACAAGTAATAATTCAAAAAAAATACATGTATTAATACAGTATTGTAACTCATCAAATTATATTTTAATATTTAAACTTTTCGTCTGAAATTATATGTCAATTTCAAATACATAAAATTCATCTTAAAATTTATTATATTGTACTACTGAATTTCAACTCTGCTATAATGTACAAGAATAGTTACTATTAAGGATTTGTTAAACAAAATTTAAGAAATGATAGTTGGTAGCTGATTATGTAATTTTTTTTTAATAAGTTAACGTGATTAGTTTTTTAAACCTGTTAACTTTTCAGTTAGCTTAAATTTTTTATTAAATAAAAATTTATAAAGTTAAAAAATTAGTGATAAACGGGGACTAAATCTCAATCGGATAAGTAGATAAGTAGCACATCAAATACATCCTATCATGTTGAAAGAAGAGCACAAGATTCTTTCTGCACATTTGACCTTAGAATAATCCTACTACAGTAATAAACAAGAAAATAGGTACGTTTGATACTCCATGCAACTTTCAGTCATCAATTCAATCATCAAATTACTATTAAAACATTACACATATTTAAAAGTATTAATCCGCCTATATCTGAAAAGTTGAAATCGGAGACAATTTTACGATTATCCTTGTTTGATCTGTCTATTTTATTTACATATAAATAGTGGCCTGTAGTGAAGTAAAATATAAGCAATCCACATCCAATTTCGCCCTTTCTCTCTCTCTCTCTGGACTGGCAGCCCGTTACTCTCCCAGTCTATGAACTGGTAAACTTCCTCCTTAATCTTCTTCTTCTTGTTTTCAACTTGATTACATTTGTACTCATCTGCTTCTTCTCTGTGTTTTCTTTCTTCACATGCATCATTGCAAAATCAAAGTGCATGTCACAGTCACTAACATTTGCATAATGTTACAACTATTGTAGTAATTATACATCTACCATCACAGATTCACAGTATATGAACTGCATGCCCTTTTCAGTTTTCAAATTGATTGATAGTTATTGAGCTAATTTGATAAAATCGATGTTTACTCTGTTTTTATGTTGATTTCTTGAAACAGAGATTTTTGGGGGAAATGGCGGAACAGCCGCAGTTTATGACCAGTGTTGATAATAGAACTCATCCCAAAGAATCAATTGATAACATTGAGTACGATCAGATTGTTGTTCCCAATGTAATCCCACTTCATTCTTTTTCCTTTTTACTCCCCATTTTCAATTTCATGGAGTTGCTGTTTCTGTTTTGATTCTTGTACATTTACCTTTATAAGTTGTACATTTACCTTCTCTTCATCTGAAGTTCAGTTCAGATTTGCTTAGGTGAATTTTATACTATAAATAAATTCAGTTCATATTTGCTTAGTTAAGTTTTGTTCAGTTTAGATCACTTCAGTTCAATTCAGACGAAGAGAACAGAGACTTAGTCAGTTGTACATTTTAAGCTTGACACTGCCTTATATTTTACTGATTTGTCTCAGTTTGACAGTTTATGAACAGTTTTGGGTTCAGTTACTGATAAAAATTAGGGGATTTTCAGGTTCAAGTTCATTATTGTACTGTAGCTATTCACTATGCTTTTTTTTTTTTTTTAATGGGTAAAGGGTGACTCGAATCCCCGACCTATTGGTTGGAGTTGAAGCGTCTTACCAACTGAGCTGCACTTCGTTGTCAATCTATGCTGTTATGTTAGTATTTTTCACGCGTGTAACTAGATTTTGTGTTTAATTCATCAGTTTAGACAACGAAGCGCAGCTCAGTTGGTAACGATTCAACTCCAACCAATAGGTTGGGGTTTGAGTCACCCCTTTACCGTTTCAAGAAAAAAAAAATCATCAGTTTTTACTGAACAGGTAAACTAGGCGACATAATTTCTTGGCGTATGCTTTTTATTTACTCCTAATTAAACTGCAGTTCGTTTTTAGTAGTTTGGTGATCTCAAAGATGTTACGGGGTGGAGTTTGTACTCATTAATGTGTTTTCTCTTCTGTTCTTGTTTGTAACCCGGAGGTTTACATATCGGGCTGGTTCTAAGGAGCTCGAATCTGATTGCGATTTAGTGTTTCTGACAATTAATGAATAGTACAGTCTTTACATAGCTCAAAGTAATTTGATATTATAACTCCATTGCAAGTTAGGAAAACAAGAATTAAGAATTTTCATTTCTCACATTTGGTACCATGTGAATTGATATGCTCTCGTGTTCTACCCAGTACCCAGTTACATGACATGATAATACTTTCTACTTTTCAGGAGAAAAGTTGGAAAAACTTGCTCTCCTATATGGGCCCTGGATTTCTTGTTTGCATTGCTTACATTGATCCTGGAAACTGTAAGGCTGTTTGATAATATTTTCCTCATCAGAGCTGATTCAGAATTGTATTAAGTTGGTAACAGTCTTTATCGCTGTGTTGACAGTTCAGACTGATCTACAAGCAGGAGCCGAGTTCAAGTACGGGGTAAGTATCTGTGTAAGGTTGTTCATATGTTAGTTTCTAGAATTCATTGCACAGTTCCCCATTGTTCATAACCTATGACAACATGATGATCTTATGGGTAGACTGGAGATCTGGTTTTACTTGTGTGTGTTTATGCTATTGCTCAATTAAACAGGGATCAAGATTGCAAGTAGTCTGTCCGTCTAGCTTTGAGTTAAAAGTGATCATGCGTGCTTAATTTTATGCATACCCGGGCTCGTTTAATATACCCGTGTCATTGTTATGGAGAAAAGATAACAGAAAGTCATTATCCGCATACTTATACTGTGTCAACTACATTTTCTTGTTTCTCAGCTACTGTGGATCATACTGTTAGCCTCGGCTGCTGCCCTTATTATTCAATCGCTGGCTGCAAACCTAGGAGTTGTTACAGGTTCATTTTCTTTCTTCGACCATCTCTAGTGTGATTCTCGTGAAAGAAAATTTTGTGGGAAGTATAGAGTATGGAAGATCAGTGTTAGGGTGATTGACTTTGTCTACACAGTTAGGAGTTCATAAACAGTAGATTCTAATATGCAGCAGGATAAGCATACCTCATATTTTATGCACGACAGTTGAATATAGTATTTTTTACTAATGATATATTTGATCTTACCAATATAAATTGGCATACTAAAGAGGTTGTGACTCTCTCATACAGTCATACATGTGCTTATGTATAAAAGTGAAGATATGATCATTCTTAAGGAAAACAATTCAGATCATTAAGTACAATGTTTGCAGGAAAGCATCTAGCTGAGCATTGTAGACTGGAGTATCCAAAACTTCCGAACTTTGCTCTGTGGATTCTTGCAGAAATATCCATTGTTGCATGTGACATTCCTGAAGGTCAGGGTTTATTTATATCTCAGAACTCCTAATTATCCCTTTAAGTACGATCAATTGAGAATGTGAAATGCTAACTTGGCACTTATAGTTTATTGTAAATGGCATGAGTTTTATAACTTCATCCTGAAGATGTTTCTGCAGCAATTCTTGGCAGAGTTCCATCTTGCGTGCCCTAGATTTAATTAATCCTCTAATCTGCATTAAGTTTCAAGTGAATAAATGCATACTAGGACTGTGATTGCTCTTGGCTCTTTTTTCTTCCTTATCAATAGCACAAACGCTGCAGGATCAGCAAAGAACTTGCATCCTGGTTCATTTGATTTACAAGCATATGGCTTTCCTTTTTAAAACATAAAAAAATTTCTGCATGTTGCCTCACATTATTAAGTTCGACATAATCTATCCATAATGCAGACCCTTATTCAGTGTAAAGATAACTACAAACAGGTAAATGTGATTATTATATGCGTGCCTCATTAATGCTGAATTCAAGTTTGTGAAAGTTAGGCATGTAAAACTTAATTTTCATTTAAAATCTTATGCCAAGCATTGGATTGCTCATAATGAACCATGATTGGTTCATAGGAAGTCATCACATATAACGAGCTTAAATTGTTTGTCCCATATTAAATTCCATTACTTCAATATTTTTTTCCCATGTCAGTGATAGGAACGGCATTTGCATTGAACATGCTTTTCAAGATACCACTATGGTGTGGTGTGCTTATCACTGGACTCAGTACATTGGTTCTTCTATTACTGCAGCAATATGGGGTACAGAATGTCCCTTAACTGTTTTAAAAGTTGCACTATCCGTAGTGTTGTCGAATCAAACATTAATACATTGACCAGGGGTGAATACTAAGTTTTAGTTGGATCTGAAATGGTGTTTTCTGATATCAAATGTTAAATCTTAACAGGTGAGAAAGCTTGAGATTTTAATTGCCATCCTTGTCCTCACTATTGCTGCATGTTTCTTTGCTGAACTTGGGTATGCAAAACCCAATGGTCCAGAAGTTATAAAAGGCCTTTTTATCCCACAACTCAAGGATTCCGGAGCCACTAAGCTGGCCATTTCACTCCTTGGGGCGATGGTTATGCCGTAAGATTTTCTGCATGTGTTTATAATGAACATTTGATTTAGTTGTTGGATAACCGTGTATTCACATAGTGTTGTCTGTATCACTGCAGACACAATTTGTTTCTTCATTCGGCACTTGTGCTCTCAAGGAAAATACCACGCTCTGTCAGTGGTATCAATGTAAAATTTCTATCTTGTGGACTGTTGATAACATTGTAATTACGTTTATGACTGACCAGCTAATGACAATCTGAAGCTACTTGTTACAGGAGGCATGCCGATTCTATTTAATCGAAAGTGGTTTCGCTTTAATGGTCGCGTTTCTTATCAATGTGTCAGTTATCTCTGTTAGTGGTGCTGTTTGCAACTCACCAGATTTGAGTCCAGATGAAGTTAAGAGATGCCAGGATTTGGACCTGAATGAAGCTTCGTTTTTACTCAAGGTATAGTTCGTGAATCGCGATGCTGTTGTTTTTTTCTGTATCATCAGCAGTTCATTCTGTATGCTGATTCTTATGAGTTATGACGGTGTTTGCTATTTGCACAGAATGTTCTAGGTAACTGGAGTTCCAAGCTTTTTGCAATTGCTTTATTGGCTTCTGGTCAGAGTTCTACCATAACTGGAACATATGCTGGACAATATGTTATGCAGGTTCGTTCACATCTTTTTAGCTATGGAGCATTTCATGTTACTCAATACTTGTAGTTTCCTTGTTGTACTTCTTTATTTAAGTTTTTATTTCTTTCGTTGCAGGGTTTCCTTGATTTACGGCTGAAACCATGGATTAGAAACTCTCTAACACGATGCTTAGCTATAGCTCCGAGTTTAGTTGTTGCAATCATTGGTGGATCTGCTGGGGCTGGAAACTTGATCATTATAGCATCGGTATACATTCTTGGTTTAGCTTCTTGTTGTGTCTTTTTGTCCCATTCTCCTAATATCAAGTGAAATTGATCATTTGTTGGTAATTTTGGAACATTCAAAACTCCACAAAATGGTCTTGCAGATGATCTTATCATTTGAACTTCCTTTTGCACTCATTCCACTCCTCAAGTTTACGAGCAGCAAGACGAAGATGGGATCATATGCTAACTCATTTGCAGTAAGAACTTATTTATTTATTACAAATTGACCTGCTAGTACGTCATCATCTGCAGGATAATAAAACGAACATATATAATCGTGTTTGTGGAGTAATTTTTTCTTTGACAAGTAACTGCATGTGACAGATTTCAACAATCACTTGGATCATCAGTTCGCTAATCATGGGCATAAATGTCTACTATCTAGCTGAAAAGTTGGTGAATTCGCTTCGGCATAGCCATCTTAAGCTTGTGGGAACTGTATTTTGTGGAATACTGGGATTCTCAGGCATGCTCGTTTATTTAGCTAGTATTGCTTACTTGGTCATTCGGAAAACCGGAGAGGGACCTCATCTTATTGCATTAACAGCTTCCGAAAGCACAGGAAGGGCCAATATGCCCAGAGAAGACATAGCTGATATGCAGTTGCCTCAACGGAGGGCTACTTAAAACTCGATTAAGGAGGCTATTTGGTTTCGGAGAATTATATGCTCCCAGGACGTTCTGGTCGCAAGGAATCTGAACCGTATATTGGTGTAACCTATGCATTGCGCAGCTGAGCTTCTAAAAATACTGAGTTGATCCTTAACCGCATATTGATATACCACAAGAAATTAGTGGTGTATAATAACTTTGTTTAACTTGGTAGACAATAACTTATAATGGAATGGGAATGACAAATTCTGATCCTTTTATGAGTTTTTCTTTTGCATTACCATCTGTTAATGTTGGCTATTGCAATATGTCCAGTGTCCATACAAATTACAACCCGCATGAGTAAACCTCCTTGTAGCAGTGAGCCCTCCAACTATAGAGGGAGCAACCACTACCCCGGGGGTCGAAAATTCGAGCAAACTATCGGACAGTACAGGGTAGTAGGGTACCATCAGAAACCAGTTGGGTTTGCTACAAAACACTCATCTTTTCACTTATAAAATAGTGGAGTACTTGCCAATGGCAATTTAGCAAGGAAGCAGACAATTTCATTAATGACATTCTATTTCCATTTAAATGTTGAAACATCTCAAAAAAAAAAAAAAATCTCCCATTTCAACCTCATGAAGACGAAATGAAGCAGCATAATATGTTTTTCTTAATTTATTCATCATATTCATATCATTTAAGATGACCAATATCATGACCCCTGTTATCATAATATATAGAACTGGGCATCACTTGCAATGAGCTAGCATTTGTTAACAATTCATTGGTACATCCTCGCATTTAAAGTACATAAATTCATGGGACATTAGAAACAGGAAACAGAACTTTGGTTTAGCGGATTCTCACAATATCAGATGCTTGAATATCATATACGAGTTCATAATATATGCGATCATTGGTTCAAGACTTAATCCTAATAGGTTCATTATCGTTCTGTGAGGGGATTGGAAGGTGACCTTTTTCCTGAAGGCTTTTCACTGTTTCATACAGGCATTGCTTCACTGATGTGAACTCCAAGCCCAGATCCTTAAGCTTCTGGTTCGAGAATTTATACGGCTTCTTTCTTGGGTTCTTTTCATCTGAGCACCTGTATCAAAAAATCCCAAAATTATAAAAGTCATCACAACTAATACTAGGCACGAATAAACATAGATCTGATTTTGACTTAGTATCAAAGAAAAATAAGTAAAAAATATATTGTTAGTTCAGAAGGCTCAGCGAGTCAAATTAGGTGTTGAATTGATTCGTACAAGAAACCAACCATTACACATTTCCATGCAAGTTAGTGAGTTACAAGTTGACATGTCTATTTACCAAGGTGCATGAAATCGAAAATTCGTTCTGTGCTACTTGCACAATAGATAGTTCAAAAATAAAGGTTTAAAACCAGAGAAGAAAGAAAAGCACTCAAGATAAGAGGTCCATAGCCAGTCCAATTGCTCAAGGAGTACACATATCAGGACTCAGCACAATTCATCATTAAATATACTAGATTATACATGCTTGTACGTTACACTCGCATGCATAAATTTCTCGTATCATACGTAACTAATTTTGGGTTTCGCCTTGTCATTTATAATGTTAAAAGCATTTGATACAACATTTACAGACAGAATTGCATTATCTTTCAACATTGTACTGCCAATCATATATGATTTGATATCAGAGTTTTACGACAATAACTGGTTACTAGTGCACGCGAGTTGGCAGACTTTTGCTTTCAATGGGTCTCCATTATCATGACCCACCATTTTAGATGGTCCAAATAAAAGAATACTGGTGAGTATAAAAAATGATGAAAGTGTTTTAGATAGAGCCATTTTGTTGGGTCCATCTAGACTATGACCCGGGGGTGGTTGATGACTCATTTTGTCCAAGAATTGAAGGAAACATAAAATTAAAAGGAAGAAGAAAGACGAAAAGGATAAAGAATCTAGACACAATCAATATAGATACTGATTGAGAACTTGGGGACCTGTACTACTTAAGAATTGAAAATGACTAAGGTTTATAGTCTGACGGAACAAATCCAAAAGATTGACACCTAACAGGGCTAAAAGTCTTAGAAGATTATCTTGAGAATGTTAAAGTTCCATGCTTATAATTTAGAAATGTCAGTGGATATGCATTACCCACTTTGGACGAGACCCGGTTCATTTATCTTCCCCTAGAAGATGAGATTGAAGCTAAGCAGTTATACTTGCATCATCGAAAATGTATTCATGTTTTAAACTTTAAACATGATCTTGCACAAAAAAGAAAAAGGAGATTGTGATAACCTTATGAGTTATGGCATATGCAACTTGTAATCCTTATGTAGGATTTGTAATACAACGGATGAATAACCTACCTATAGGATATGTATGATCTTGGTCACTTGTGCTATTAGCTATTATCCTGAGTTATTTTCATGTCTCTATCTTACACAAGATATATCAATGTTCTTTTTTTTCCTTTTCTTTCATTAGGTTGTTTCAAATAAATGGATGATATTATGCAAATCTTTTATTCTGAAAAAAGAAATCATCTAATCAAACCTCAATCAACAACCATCAAATACCAGGACCACATACATACGAAGTAGAATACTTTAAGGCCGTTTGTAGAATATGGAACTTACTTGGTTGGAATAGGATACTCAGGGAAGAATTTAGCGAGTATCTCGACCACATCTCCACGGTGGAGCACGCTCTCAGCGCAGAGGTACCGCCCCGATGCAGTTGGATTCTCGAACAACAGTATATGTGCCAAGGCCACATCCTTGACATCCACATAGGCTTGGGTAGAGTTGGCATAAGTCTTTGCAGAGCCAGTCAAGTACTTCAAAATGTGGAGAACACTAGCATTCACAGTGGGCTGAAGTAATGGACCAAGCACCAAAACAGGGTTAATCACGACTAGGTCCACACCTAATTCTCTAGCTTTGTCCCATGCCGCTTGCTCGGCCACAGTCTTACCATAGCAATACCAGTTCTGCAAATAACACATTATAATTCCAGTCATATATTTGTCTAGTCACTTGTTCCAGAGCAGTTCGAGGAATTGAAACAGGGGGAACTAAGTGAAATTCTGAAAAAGATGTAGAAGCTTAAACAGAAACATATTTAAAACTATTTTACTCCAAGTCTACATTACAGCAACTCTATAGAAGCAGTTTTCTAATATTAGGCTGGAAACAGATTTGAGTTTGTCAGGATTATTAGACATCTTCTTGTCCATCACAGAAATGTACATTTAAAAGTTGAAGAGTAAAGTCTAACCAAAAAGAAAGTTTCAAATGCCAGATGTAAGAAATTAAGTAGCCAGAATCAAATCTAATGATAACACTGCTAACATCACATCGTTGACTAATGCAATTAAGAGTAAACTCTTTGCAAGCTAATAGCTTAAAATTCTAGTAAGTGTGTAGGCTATTTAGAGGTCATTTGGATGTGATTGCACAAGTTGATTAATCTTGGAATTGACAATATGATAGTGTGCAGAAATAAAATTCAAAACAAATAAAGGTTTTATTTTATGCCTATATTCTGGAAGAGAATAAATAAGATAATAGGTGGCTGTGGAAAAGCCACATAAATCATAAATAGATATTTGAATCGGCATATGATACTGAAACTGTAATGCAGGGTAAACCTTGGTGTTTTTGCAAAAATCAAGTTCACTCCAGCAAGTCTCGTCCACAACTTTGTCAGGATCTCTGTTAGGATCCATGTATACTGCACCAATTGACGAGGTAAGCACCACCCGGCGGACCTTGGCTTCTGCCGCCGCGCTAACCACATATGTGGCTCCTTTCACGGCTGGCTCCACCATTTGTTCCTTTACAAATACACAAAGACAACTTTAATTCCATATTGTTGAATTTAATTTTTTTGTTAAGAAAATATTAAGTACATTAGTGGATCAGTTTTGAGCCACAAATGATCATATGACACCATCATGGTCATGGCTCATATAAGTTAGGTACGGTTGTCTGAAGAACAAGGTAAATCTGACAAGCATATTATACCAAGAAATGTTAGGTAACTTCGTTCAAAATATCCCAACCCCTGATTACGTGTTATAGAATGATGCAAATAAAATACATTAAGAATATAATAATGCTCTTGAGAACCATAGCTGGCAGGTGGTTAGTTATAAGAGGTTTCATGCACTGATCTTTACATACATGTATCAAACTATTTCTTCTACTCTACATTCCGACTACTCCTTCCATTTTCATAATAATATGACAACTTGACAAGAGATGAAGGTAAATGAGCAATCACAAGTAAACAATTTCCTCTAGGCTCCACTCCAAGTAGAATAAAACAAAAGAACAGACATTTTATATGGAGAAATGAAGTAACATCGACGTTCCTAAAAACTCCACAACAGTCGTTTTCCAATCACTCACTAGTCTCCGACGTGAAAGACAAAGCATGCAGGCTAACTACTTTTCGCCCCCATGGCACCACCAATAAGACTAGGTCCCTACCAGTCTATCACCACCGCCAAACCACCACGTAATTTTTTCCCTAGACTGTTCATCTAAGTCACAACATTAACTGCTATTATATCTTTACTTAAACGTGCTGCACTAAACTTAGAAATACCAAAACTGGCTGTCCATATCCACTACCTAAACAAACTTGCTCAACACACTTAATTTTACTCACCTACTTATTAATCCATTTTCACAAAAATAATGACGTAAACAATCTATTGTTACCATTAACAAGGACTTTCTTGTAAACGATAAACAATCTATTGTTACCATTAACAAGGATTCGCACTAAACGTACCGGATCATCGGTAACCGGAGATGCGGTGTGGAAAACACCATCGCAGCCTTTGATTGCCTCACGCAAGCTCTCGTAATCGTTAAGATCCGCTCTGCACAGAATCAATCTCTCATCTGCTCCTTTTAGCTCTCTCAAATGTGAGTTTTTCGGATCCTCTGTAATTCAATTAACAATAATGTAACTTAATTAATTAAAAAATTCGTACGTAACATGCACAAAATCAAGTGAATTGTACTGAAACAAAGGTATTATGAGTGAAATTGAAGTGAGAAGTGATTTTCACCTGGATTTCTGACGGTTCCTCTGACAGTGTAGCCTTTCTCGAGGAGTAATTTGACGAGCCAGGAGGCGATGAAGCCACCGGCTCCGGTGACGCAGACGAGTTCTCCGGCAGGTGGCATGGTGGTGGAAGTTTGGTGAGGTGAGCAACAGAGGAAATGGGGAGTGTGATGTGATGAATAGTGATGATGAGTGGCGGAAAAAGGAAGATGGTTAGTGCGTTTGAAAAAGTTGTGGTGGTGAGAGCTGTATTTATAATTTGGGGAAACTTTTTAATCCTTACCTACCACCACCATTATAAATGGAGTAACTAATTTACTCCAGCTCATTTATACATTTATCCATTTTAAATAAGTAATAAAAATTATTATATTTATAAATTATGCAATTTTCCACTTAAATTTAATATTTTTATCATTTTACATAGATTATCATTTATTTAAAAATTTCATATAAAAGTTACGTGCTGAAATATAAAGTTCACAAAGGAGTGGGAAATTTTGTTGTACCTTCACTTTTCATTTTCGTATTTTGGGTGAAGTTCTTAGATAGATTTCTCTCTATCTCATTTTTCAGAAAGGTAGAGAAATATCATTATGATAAAAAATTCACATTATGGTAGTATATGTTTAAAACTTTCTGATATTATATCATTAAATTAGTAGTAATATTCTATTTACAATGCGCGCGCGTACACACACGCACACACACTCTCTCTCACACACACACACACATATTGCTATAGTTACTATTAATCATTGTCTTGATAGAAATAGTATTTGGGCGGTTAGATTTTAATTTGTAAGGGGTCAAGTCATGATAATAAATATTAGACGATGAACGTTTATTTTCTGCTAGTTAATAAGAACTACAACGTTTATGATGATTCATATTAAGTTGAAAATATATGTAAAAATAATTGTTGATGATGGCATTATTCAATAAATCGAACTTGAACGATGACTCATTAAAAATAGATAAATTATTGTTATTGATAGGTATGAGGATAATTTTTTTGGATTTCTAATTTGGGAAAGTGTTATTTTCTTTTTGCTAGTACTGTATTTTAATCTGGGAGATTGGGGATGGGTCCAAGTTGAGCTTATGTGTTGGTGGAGTTGTTAACTTAATGGAGCAGTTCAATTGTACTTTCTTGTAATTTGGATAAAAGCATCAAGATTAATATTGTCCTGCCAAACGCATCTTCATTTCAAAAGCTCTTAAAATGTTAGCGTATCATATATTCTAGAAAAGGAGAACACTATGGCCACAGACCAATGGGAAAAAGACTAAAAAGAGCAACCTTGAATGATAAACAAAGTAAAGATCAACTACGTTTATATCCCATCAAATCTTCACAAAAGCCGGTTGTCTTTCCTGTTATGGAGTCCAATGTCCCTAGTCCCTAGTCCCAACCCCCGTGAAACTACACTATTTGCTACCATATCTTTTTCTTTTCAAACGATTAAAGGGTAACTCGAACCATAAACTATTAGTTGGAGCTTGAAGGTGAAGCGTCTTACCAATTAAACTGCCCTTCATTGTCCATTGTTTACTACTATCAATATATTCCTTTTCCTGAAAAACAACTTCACAGAGGGTAAATGTGTTTCCCTTGTGTTGTTTAAATTCATTATTAATGATCGCAAAATATTTATATTTGATACAATTCTCGATTATTGAAAGAGGGGCGAAAAACTCTCAATCTAAAGTTATGTAAATTGTAAACGTGAACTCCAAAAGTCACTTATTAAAATGCATTCTTTCTAAATTATGGGAAACTTTTCAAGTCATACATTCGGTTCCGGTGGATTTGTGTCATAAGTTCCTTCAGAGTGTGCCGATGAAACATTCTTAAAGCTTGCTACTTGCACAAGTTACACCACCCCCATTTGGAATTTGCTAAAATAACTACAACTAGAATGGTGTTCCCATTCAACTTGACAAACCATATTCGAATCTGATCACCATTCATATCCAAAATCAGTCATGAGTTAGCAATTTGTAGTGAATTCAACAATGTGTTTCTCCTTCTCAATAGTCTTCCCCACCATTTATAATTAATCCCTCCATGTGTACTCTAGACGCTCAAATTGGAATTTAGTGTTTTGAATGTATAGGAAAAGTATATGATGTAGATTGGAGAATTATGAAGAATCTTCCATTTACTTGTGATGGGCGGTTGGACCATATCCAAAATCATCATAAGTTCATTAAACTTGTAACCCGCTGAAACGACAAAGACCTTTGTTTAATGGTATTTGTGATGATGATCCAATTTGACCCAATTTACATCCTCAAAATAACCCACGATTCTTTATGCATTGTTGTTGTTGCACCAACTACTACAGTGACGCTTTGTCCATTGCTTTTATTATAAATGAAAACGGACAATTAAGTTGAGTTGCTTTTTAGTTTTAACCTAGCTAGCTACGTGGTCCGAATAGAAGATTTATTGTTTGTATTTGAGTTGAGTTATAGGATCTCACAAAACTAGATGCTATGAATTATGATGATCACTGCCAAGACAATTGATCAATGAATTCAAAATATGTATTGATGAATTGAAATTGGAAAAAGTTACAGAGAATTGTCTTTGAAGAAGAAATTGAATGAATGATAAAAATAGAGCCAATGGCTCAGCTTAAATACTAAGCTAGCTAATCAACGAAAATTATCTCAAAACTGCAACGTACAAGTCGTGAAACAATTAAATAATTATAGGGCAAATTACATCTACACCCCCTGTTAAATTTAAAAGTTGCAGATGACTACCATCCAAATCAACAATTATATATAAGTTCTAGTCGATAAAAATCAATTACATCCAAGTCCACGAATTTGACTTTCAGCGAACTTAATCCCGAAAAAGTCATTTTTGCCCCTGTTTGAATTTCAGATTTTGTATTTGGGCAAACAGTCTTAAGTCCACGTCACACGAACCAATTCTTTTCAGTATCTTCTTCTTCATGGTTTTGGTTATTTTCCCAAAATCGTTGGTTATGAATCTGAAACTTTTCTCAAACCACAAAAAAAGGAGAAGAAACTAGAACCGACCCAACAACAGAGCTGAGCAAAATGGAAGCCATAACACACCAGCCAGTAGCAGTCGAGGCAGTAACCGTAGCATAATCAAAGAAATAGGGAAGGCTCATCCTTGATACCCTAGTCCCGACTAGAATCGATAAGAATAGACCTAGCGCCAGATACTACAGACACTGAAGGCACACGGTTTGCGCCACTATAAGCCATGGAGCCCACACCACCGAACCATAGAACATGGCTACTTCACTACTCTGTTTTGACAATCCACGGCTAGAAATTTCAGTCACAGGGCATCAAGTGAGAAAATCGAAACCCTTGATTTTTCCCTCTTGTAA
>JAYMSP010003941.1:0-17900 GCA_036897095.1 Plantago elongata
ACCGTTTGAATAGTCCGAACAAGCAAGCAAGAGCCCGAAAGAATAGAGCTGCAGACCTCTTTATAAATTTTTGTCGACAAGTCGGTTTCCCAAGTTTTCCGAAATAGTGTGGTTGCTTTTAAAATTTATTTTTTCATGCAATGCATATCATGTGGAATAGCAAGTTATAACCAGAATGGAAGCAAGATATAACCAGAATACAAAACAATAGATTACAACACGAATAACCTAATAGTTATTAGTTGTGGTTAGTAGTCGTGTCGTTGTCGATCGAGATGTCGTCGTGTAGTCGAAGTCAGAATCAAGCAAGCAAGCAAGCAAGCGGAAACAAGTACTGGAATAGGAAGACTTTTGAAAGATAACAACTCTCCCAGGGCCGGATGCCGAAAATCTAACTATTTTTAGTAAGATGGAGTGGAAATCACTCACCTTTAAATCGTTCCTTGCCAGTTCTTAGAGTCGAAGTTCCTGGTAAGGAAAATACTACTTAAAATTTTACGAAGAATAATTACAAGACTCCCTTAAACCCCTCACCAACAAGTCACACAAGCATTAACACGTCACACGAGCATAACAAGTCGAAGACAACTAGGTAATTACTTACATCAAATTCAGATGAATAGTAAGGTACAAGTGGATTCGAAATCGCCACACACACACACACACCAACAACAGGACTTAACAAGGAAGCATATAGCAACCCACGACAACCAACTGACCCAGAACCAAATTTCGAATTGCTACAGTACCAAAGCTTGCAATTGAAAACCCATAAAAGAGAGCACGAGAAGGAGAAGCAGAACACAATACGACAGATACCTAGAGTCATAAACAAGCAAAAAGGACAACATATAGTTCGATCGCAAGCACGGATACATAAAAGAACAGAGTACGTACAAGGAACATCAAAATGAAGTAGACACATAATTACATAACCACTCAGTAAAAGATCGGCATACACAACACAACGATTCAACACAACATCGATTAACACCGGCAGAACCAGGGTATGAGAAACTAACCACAAACAAGGCTAATAAAAGCACGATTATATGGTTCCAAGAGAATTAGCATCCCGGTATTACAATTTGTTAGTTCTAGTTGGCACAATTTCATGAACATGCATATAATACAATCAAGAACTAGATACAATTAACTCAACATGGCACGTAGCATTAAAATCAATAACATAGTATGCATAGGAATATACTTACACATTGTGAAGTAGTCACGAAACCAATAACACATATGATAATTAACTAAGAAGAATTGATAGCTAGAAGAGCTCCTCATCTTAACTGGTAATTTGGTATACAATAAACTCGACTAGCATAACTCATTGCAAAAAGAATACAAGGCTAGAAAATCAAGTAAAGATTTAACAATATAGCTAGCATATTGAATCCGAATACATCAGCCAAACATACAGAATGAAGCAGGTGAAGGAAATAAAACAAAGCGGTGCAAACCCGGGAGAAGAAAGGACATAGCAGAATATCGACTCGAACTCCACAACAACACGTGGAGCGAATCAACTCAACTTAACCATAGACGCAGAAAACAAAGCACCAAACAAATGAACAGTACCGAACTCGAATTGCAACAGTTCACCAACACAACATACGGATAAGGAACATAGAAATAAAGGCATCAGTTCAGTTCACAATCGTCACACAATCGACAATCACGAATACATAAATCAGAGAAGAAGGAATTCGAGTGAACAATAACCAACAAAAATCGATTAACACGTACAGTAATTCGGATTACCACACAACGAGTCGGTGCAGGCGGAAAACAAACATACAAAACTCGAACTAAACAAACACCCAGCCCCGAATTCGAATCCAAATCGAAAGAGGGGAAGCATCTACCGGAGAAGTAGGTCGAAAGCGCAACGAGACAGGTGCGAACAACGAAGGGGGCCTCTAACCGAAGGATCGACGCGGCTTAGCTGAATCGAAGGTGATGGAGGTGAAAAAGGGGAAGATGCTGCCGCAACTTCGATCTTTAGGGAAGTGGTTGTGTACGAAATTGGAGAAGACGAGCTCTATTGATAGGAGCTCCGTCCGACATAGCTTAATTGATAAACTTGGCCGCTTCTCCGACCGTCCGTGGCTGTTAATGACTTCTGTTGGAAGCTTTCTAAACTCCATCCATTGGTAGCTTGTGTCACAAGCTTCATCACGCTCCAAATCTTCCAGGTCACGAGTCACCACACATGGAATCAAAGGTAAAATGGAGAAATTTACAGTGCCATTGCCGATTTACAGGGAGGAGTCGGACAAATTGGCTGGAGAAACGAAATTGGGCTGAAGATCGATGCTACGGGCTCCAGGTCGAATGAATTGGGGTTTATGTGAGATTTGAGAGACGGAGATAAAGGAATCAGTTGAATAAAAGTTTAGAGAAATCTGGAGATGAAGAAGAGTGATAAACGAACTGGCGGAAGAAGGAAGGAGATCAGGCTGAGGCAGGTTTGAATTGGAAAGGGTAAAATGGGTATTACGTAGAAATATAAATCCAAACCACTCTGGATTCCAATTGACTCGTAAATAAAATTAATTAAATACGAATTCGACATCAGGTATACTACTCGACTCAATTCTAAAGTCGTCTTAAATCTTAATTCCCCTAAACTCGTTGGCGAAACTAACATTTTACTAATCTGTTAAGAACTATACACGAAATATTATTAAAATATTCTTCAGTTATAATAAATAACTGGCAGATACGAGCCCGGTAATTAGTATCCGAATTTAATCCGCTGTTAAGAGTCAATATGCTAGCAAGCGTAGAGTCAGATGTCACGAGTCGGTTTGCATTAAAGTTAATAATACTGGATTAATACCTAATGCGAACTTTTCAGAGTTCGGGGCTCTTACACCTTTCCTCCCGTACTGAAGGCGTACTTAGAAGCAACAGTAGTAGCTTGGATTGCCAAAATGTCCCTAGCTATCTTACCCACAATACCTAGTCTCTCATGGTTCTGCTTCCACCAATCCAGAACGTTCAAATTCATCATACCGTTGAAATTTTCCTCAGCTAAATACTTCTCAACATCAGTTTTTCCACTAACTGTTGAGTCGTTAGCATGTCACCATGCCTCACATTCATAGAAGGAAGACGGTAAAGCACTACTAGTGCTACAATGATCAACTTGTCCAATCCTTGAAGAGTTATTAATGCTCCTTCATACGATATGAACAATATATCAATGAATTCACGGACTTGATTGGTATAGACCACACCCCCATCCCTATGAATACGAGAGTTGTAGAACTCAATCGTCTGCATCTTAAACTTGTGATCAAGAACTGTGCCAATGGTGAGGCCTAGATCGCACTCCTCCCAATACTTCAAAAAGTTGTCATTCATCTTCTGAGCCATCTCTCTAACAAATATGTGCTCACTTTCTTCCCATTGTAGATCTTAACATAAATATCAGAGATGTCGACAAAGAACATATTAGAAGTAGAGTACTCGCTACCACTTAGACAAAGTGTAGCATGATAAAAGTGAGTCAAGCAGTCAAATATAATAGCAGCAACTCGCCATTCTTCATCGGCAACATTCATTTGAGAATACATGGCATCACATGCCCAGTAAGCAAAAGCATCCCTCAAAGGAAGTGCAACATGTAGCATCAGATAGGTAGAATTCCATTGGTTGGAGACATCCAGAGGCATTTTCTTCACATGTTCTAATCTGCACTCTTTCTTGGCAATCTCAAACTTTTGATCAGCATTTGGAGACTTGTCCAATACTCTAACTACCTCTCGAATCTTCCCAATATACTTTCTGATCACCTTCAATCCATCTTGGACAACCAGGTTAAGATGTGAGCACTACACCTCATGTGGAGTAAGTCTCCATCTAACAACAAATCATCATGATACCATCCCTTCAACTTAGACACCATCACATCGTTCGACCCAACATTGTCAACTACAATGGAGCATAACTTCTTCTCTATCTTCCACTCCTCCACAATCTCTCTTAAGACCTCGAATAAAGCTACACCAGTGTGAGGATACGGAACTTCTTTGAATGCAATGATCTTCTTATGTAGAACCCAACTGGAGTCAATGAAGTGAACAGTCACACAAAAATACGGGGTATTAGAATGATCGGATGTCCACATGTCTGTGGTCAATTAAATTCGACTGTCAAGCTCCTCCAAAAGCTTACGCAACTTCAATTTCTCTTCTTCAAAAATCAAAATGATTTCTTTCCTTAGAGTAGCTCGACACGGGAGATGATAGTATGGCTTTACACCCTTCAAGAAATGCTTGAAGTAAATATGCTCCACAATGTTCAAGGGATAGTTATGCTTCACTACATCAATCACTAAATCCCTGTTGCTCTGCTCCTGATTAAACTTATGCTCAGACCTCGGGCTCTTTTTGGCTGCTCCCTTCCTTTCAACTCTATGCACCTTACTGTACACATACATATGTTCGAGCATAGTCTTTATCCCCATCTTGCTCCCACATGCTATATAGTTTCCACAATGGTTGCATTGGGCCACAGTATCATATGAGTTTACCCGTGGAAAGTGACCCCAAGCAATTGAACGCCTCCCTTTCGGCTTGGGAGGAGGTGGTCTACCTGATCACACACCAAAGATAGTACAAAAGCAAGAAACATGTAAAGCTGCAAGCAATTAATTCATCATATTGATACTATCTATTCATTTTGCTCAAACTTACTATCTTGTTATGATTATCCATAAATACATAAACAAGACTCGGTCTCCACACTCAATACATATGAATAGTTGCATATAGTTAGCATTTTACCCTGTCATGTGACTCATGTATCAAGAGATTTCCCATGGTCCTGCAAATTCGGAGAGTCTCCACCTCCAGGATCTACATAGAAATTAAAATAATAAATGATGAAATTCGAGTACAATAAAATATTTCAAAAACTTTTAATAATAACTGTGTGTATTGATGTAAATGGAGATAGCCGAGGAGAACGACGAAGGATGGGAGAAGACGGTAGTGGAAAGAAGGAGATCCTGAAGGCTGGAACCGAGGAGACCGGCGCACATAAGAGGTAGAAAGCTGCGACGAGGTGGTCCTGGACGGGTGAGTGAGGTGGTGATTGTCTATTGGTAGCACTTGGACGGTGGGGCATTGCAACAGAGCAACCTAAGAAACTGGATGCCACAATAACACGCGTATTTAAATAACAATAACTGAGTATTTTAGCTGCATAACTATGTTTGTTCATCGTATACAATTAAACCATACTATGAATGTACAGTAAATAACAATTCTACTAGTACATACCCTTTTCTAATACATACCCTTTTCAGGCTAATGTAATTATGTATTGACAAATGCAATCATCTCTCAGTACTTGCCATGATTTCCACACGATTCCATATATTAAGTATACCGATATTTAAATATTAAGTATTTGACTGGATGGTCAGCTCAGACTTATGCAATACATAGCATCTGCTTGCTACAAAAACGGAAGTCTGAAATCTTCGAATGTAGAGAAGATTTAAACACCAGTACGATAATAAGAGAAAAATCCCATATCAATTTTCACCAAAAAAAAAACAACAAACAAAACCCAATATAAAAATCCCATATCAATTCGAATGGAGAGAAGATTACCTGTGGATGGAGGCATGGAGCTGGACGGATGATGATGAAGGAATTGAAGACGTCCAATTCGAATGAACAGAAATTGATTTCGATGAAAAGTCGCAACAATGAAGGAATCGATTTCGGATCAAAAGTCACGACGATGAAGAAGAAGAAGAAGACAACCCATCAATTCGATTTGGAGAAGAAGACAACAGATAGCCAGATGAAGAAGAAGAAGAAACGATGAAGAAGAAGTGGTGATGAAGAAGAAATGATGAAGAAGAAGAAAAGGGATCTGATATAACGGGTTGTATGGGTTGAAATGAACTGATTAATTGTTACGGGTTTAGCACCCGTACCCGACCCGTAAAAATATATCGGGTTAGGTACGGGTTCGGGTTCCAGAACCCGTAAATGAGCTTTGGGTTTCTACCCATGAATTTTTTAAAGTTTCGGGTGGGATCGGGTGCCTACCCATTTACAAGACTACAACTACATTCATTAACGATTTCACAATCAAAAGTTGTGTTCTTTATTACAGGCATTATATTAGGTAGTTTTTGATGAAACCCCCACCCAATGTCTCCTTTGAGTGATTTACAAACACTTGTTTGTTGATTACTATTTGTTTGATTTGTGAAAGAAAGAATTGGAGGTCATAGGATGAAATTCTTAGATAAACTAATTTTTCTAAAGACAAAAAGCTTAGTTATATTCTTTGAGAACAACACTCGGGAAAAATTATCACTATATATGTGTTTTTTAGTGAACCTTGATATTACTATTGGCTTTATAAACTAAGGCTATTTGATGCATCATAATTTACACACTGCACTTTACTTCAGTTATCGATTGTTTGCTGAGAATTTATCTCTTAAATGTTCACTGACATATACACGCATCACACAAAGTGCATTCTAGTCTTTTACATTGTCTAGACCAACATCCTTTAATTATTTCATATGTTGCAAAAACAAGTTGTTCCAACTTCCAAACACTCGTTGACAACAACAAATGTATTGGAATGATTACAGATTGTTATCCAATCGTACAATTCTATCTCCCAAATCATATTACTCTTACAAAGATTAAGCTTGATCAAATCTCCATAACTCCACATAGAGACATTATTGCATACAAATTGGAAACATTAGCTTAAAGAATTAAGTAAACAAGCAAATACGGCTGAAAGCTCAATTTAAACATTGAAGTGTTCCAAGAGTAGTCCAACAATATGGGGCTTTAGTACTTTCTCTGGATCAGTGTAGCCGTCTAGATCGTTCTTGTATGTCACATCTATCAGTCGCGCAAAGTTCACTATTCGTTTAAGAATTTCATTCGGAACTGCATCTTCCCTTACGTATTCTTCGTTGATATCTTTCCATGCATCCTCAGCAAGAACGTGGAACGCCTTAATTGCCTCTTCTTCTGATACTCCATATTGTTGCATGTAACACTGAATCCCGGTTCCAACTTGCCCTCTACTCTTCTCGGTCTGAAGTAAAAAAAATCGAAAAGTTCAAATTGATTCATCATGAAGAAAGAGACCACGCATAACATATGCATCAGAGAGCTAAAAATTGTGGTGGCATAATAAACATCCATAATATTTCGTGTACTCAAAATATGAGAATTGTTGCTATATTAATAGTGGCACTTTGGTAGTCACAAAAGATCATATGTTTCAATTGTAAGGCTATGAATCTATTAGCATATGTTGTGTACCTCATATGTCGCTGTATCATCTATTATTCGACATATAGCCATATTGGCCATTTGAATTCTCGGCTTCCCCATAAGCCATACAAATGCCTCCTCAGAGGCTGTTGTCATACCAATGAGAGATGTGACAGCAAGCAATTGGTATGTGCTTGTGACATAACCATTCCTTATGTACTCATCAAATGAGGGAATATAACCTTCAATGAACCACTTCGCCTCAATGTTGTAATTCTTAACTATCTCTATCATCTGCTCATGCAATTTATACGTATTGATTAAGAGTCGTAATACACACACACACACACACACACACACACACACGCACGCACATGCGTGCACACACATGCGTGTGTGTGTGAATTTGGAAAGATCTTAACAATGGTATTATGGTGTTACGTACCGCATCTTTTGCATAAGCAACTGCAAATGATCTCCCTTGTTGTTTTAGTTCTGTCTCGTAATCGTTGTATAAATCAACAAGAGCTTGGAAAACTATCTTCATGTAGTCTGGGAGTTTGTTCATGTCATTCACATCCCACCTACAAGAACCAAATGAGTATGGATTAATAAATATTTTTTTCGTTTAAAAGCGATTTGATGTGTTACCTGAGTACGTACATACCTCTCGATTACACTTGTAAAAATTTCGAGTTCGTCGACAGTACCATAGGAATCGAAAGTATCATCAACAATAGAGATCATTGCAATAACTTTACCAAGCATAACTCTAGCTTGACTATATTGAGGCTCCACATATGCACCTAAAGCAAAGAAATAGCATTCCACCAGTCTATCACGGGGGTATATCAGTTTCGTTACAAGATCCATCCCCTTCCACCACCTAATTATAATCCATAAGAAAGTTAATAATTTCTTTTTAAATTGCAATTTTAATAGAACAAAGTGTTACTTTTTTTTTGAAACGGCTAAAGGGTGACTCGAACCCCTGACCTATTGGTTGGAGGTAGGGGTGAGCATCGGTCCAGGTCCGGACCGAACCGAGCCCGGACCGATATGGCTCGGACTAAATTTTGGACATTTTTCAATCCCGAGGTCCGGACCTAAACTAGTTCGGTCCAGGATCGGACCGGACCGAAAAAATCGGTACGGTCCGGGCCTGGACCGACAATAACCGAATTAAACGGAAAAAAAATTGAAAAACATAAAATTCAGATTCAAAGCCAACATAAGTGTGACTCTTTCCCAAATCTGAAAAGAATCAACTTCATCTGATTCTGATTGTGATAATCAATCTCCATGGGTAGTGAAATAAGTAAATGGAGATATGAAGATAAGAGGTTGAGATCTGGAAATTTGAAGATGGAGGCCGGAGCAGAGGAGGTGGAGGGTTGGAGGTAGGCGGAGCAGAGGAGTTGGAGGTGGGCGGAACAGAGGAGTTGGAGGTGGCGGAGGGGCGAAGCCTGGAGGTGGAGCCGTGGAGAGAAGTGGTAGAATCGATGGTGTAGGGAGGCGTGGAGCTCGGTGGGGAGGTGTAGGGAGGCGCCGAGATCGATGGGGTAGGGATGGCGTTGGAGTCCGTGGCGGAGGGGAGGCTCGGAGGTGTGGTGCCGGCCGCCAGGGGTGGAGGAGAGAGGTGAGCAGTGGATGGAGGAAGGTAAATTGGGGTTAGGGTTTTACTTGGAGGAGGAAGGGAAAAAATATATATATTCACTCTAATCGGCCTGGTCGGTCCGACACACGATTTTCCGGTATTTGGCCCGGACCCACCGAGAAATGTAAATTTACAATACCGAGGACCGGCCCGAGGCCCGATTTTTCGGTCCGGTATGGGCTGGTATTTCGGTCCGGTTCCGTTTCTGCTCACCCCTAGTTGGAGGTGAAGTTTCTTACCAACTGAGCTGCACTTCGTTGTCAGAACAAAGTGTTACTGATTAGAAGAGTGTATTATACGAGGGAAATGTTGTGTTTTTTTTATATGATTTTTTTTAAATGGTTAAAGGGTAACTTGAACCCCCGATTTATTGGTCTGAGGTGAATCGTCTTACCAACTGAGCTGCTTCGATGTCTTCTTTAGAGTTTTTGGCCATTTACCCTCTGTATTATTTTAATAGCCAATTTACCATGTGAATTTAGGAAATAGGTGCAATTTGCCCTGATAGGTGCAATTTACTCCCTCTCTGCCTAAATTATATTTTAGAAAGATATTTTTTATTTTCATTATATAATTATGTTATATTATCATTTATCGTTTGGATCATGGAAGTAAGAAATAGAATTTAAAAGAAACTTCATGAATTACGGGGGTTAAATTGGACATATCATAACAGATTGCACCTATTTCTAAAATTGAAGGGAATAAGTTGGCTATTAAAATAATACAGGGAAGTAAATAGCTTGTATTAAGGAGTATTGGTTGTGCTGGTATAATCTCTTCTTTCTTAGCTACGTCGGGTTCTTTGATCTTGATATAGCTCTTGAAAATGATGAGACTGCTCTGATCCTAACTTTTCACCCCCCTCTCCTTCTAGCCCCATTCTTGGTATGGTTGGATACTTCTAGTCTCTAGGATAAGTGATGCTCCTCTGTCATAGTAGAATTGGTTGTATTTTTATAACTCCTTTAGTATGTGGCTTCTATGTAATGAGCCCCTTGTTATTAGATCCAGGCTTATTGCTTTACTTCACCCTAGTTGGTATCTAGCTTGGATTGGAGTTTTCTTCGTCTCCTTTTGTTCTTGTTTTGTACAACTTTTGAGATGGAATTTGGCTGCAATTGTTAGGGAAACCTACTTTAACATCCCTTTCGTCTCTCTATATATGTCTGTTGAGGCCTACTAGTATCTTACATATTGAGTTCTCTTATAAGGGATGTTGGGCATATGTTTCATTATAGTGGGATTAGTTTGTAACTATGCAACTTCTCTCCTTTTACATCTGATTCACTGTAGGAACATATGTTGCATTGCTTCCTTCAAGAAAAGTATATATAAGTTATATTTGGTGCATATTTAGTAGAATCTTTCGTAATTAACACTTCACTTTATGTATGGACTAGCAGTTATAAAATATTCATGTGTACTTGGATTGATGTAGCACGGTTGAACTTGTAGAGTTTGTTACTTGTGCTTCTCATATATCGACTGCTGGAGCAAAGGCTGCTTATTGGACACACCAAACTGGAATGTACTATTCAAAGATGACATGAAGTATAGACAACAGTTTGCTAGGCGTTTTTCCTGGATGTTTTGTAGTATGCATGGTCTTCAACTTGTACTTATTAACATGCATTTTTGTAACCTCCTTTTCTACATGGATTCATATAAACCGTGGGGTTCTTTATTTCCTTCTTTGTGGATAGATATAAGTAACATAAGTTAAAAATGAAAAAAAATATTAGAGTCGGATTTTTAGTATATTCTCAATTGCAATTAAAACCAATTAGTTTTCTCATTTACTTCTCATATTATTATACAACTCAAAGATTACGTTTTGAATTTATCTGTTATTGATTGTAGAAGAGATTAATCCATCATTCTTTCAAATGTAATGTGAATTTTACATAATTATGCCTAAATAAATTGAAGGGTCTTATAATGCATTACGATATATTAAACATTTTGTTTGTGGGTATATAACGATGTTATAATGACTATGTTTAGTAAAATAGATCAAATAGTTTTCTTTCAATTAACAATTAGCTTCTTGCTTGTTTGAGAAGTTGCGCTTTCACGTAATGAATTTTTTTATCAAATGAAATTTATGGAGCTTCAGATCTAACTGAAAGTTTTTATGATTATGATGTTAGGTGAAAATACAATGCGGAAAAGCCATACCTTGTAAGTTGATTCAATTCCCTCAGGTGCAACATTTGCAGTTTATTATAGTCAAGCTTGGCAAACCTCACAAGATCTTCATCCCGGTCAGTTAGTTCCTGATACAAAGAGATGAAATGCCTGGCCTCAATCCTGGGAACCCCACGCTGATGGGACTGCTCCCGAACATGGTCAACTTGTTTCTGGGTTTGATCATTATCAGACCACAACTCCCTCGATTTAAGATGTTCGCTTGTGAATGCAAGAGCATCTTCTAATATTTTTTCTCCATGGTACCTCACATATGTTGCTTCATACAGGCTCACCAATCCCTGGACGTCACTAACTAGGTTTCTTTTGAATTTCCCATTGCAATCAGTAAATTTCCTAAAAACACCTGGTAAGAAATCCAAGTCGAAACCATTATATTCTTTATTTTTAAAACGGCTAAATAGTATTAAAATAAACACAAACATAAGGTGTGATCCCGCAAAAACATTACAAAGGAAAAAGAAAACCACCGAACCATAATTACCCTAACAAGACTAAATCTCTAAACCCAATTCTTAAGTGTTCACCAAAATTACAAATGAGAGCCATAAAAAAAAAAAAATCCTCCAAACCTAACGTTCACACAAATAACTATATCAAAAAGCTTTGTCTTCGCCGTCTGAGATAAGTGCGCACCACCATAACTATAAAAAGGTACTTCTCCATAAAAAAGAAAAACAACCTCAAGGTATTTAAGGTTAAATCTTACTGATTTAACCTCTCAAGTCCCCAAGATATTGAAAACTAGTTTTCCGTAGTCTAGTTATTAGGTTGTAGTCGCGAGACTCCTCAGAGCATACAAGATACTCTTCTCATCGAGACAAAGATACAAGGTTGAAAAACAGTAGACAAAATAACCTGAAGAAACCATTATATTCTACTTCACCTCATTTGTTGTAATAATGTTATGTATAACTTTTTTATGATTTAGGAAAATCAAGTCGGTTCAAGAATAAAAAGTCCGTCTTACGGAAGACCCCTACATATATAAGAGTCTCGAAAACAAGGGCAAAGGCACCAATAGGGGTAGGCAATGGAGAACTCGTTAACAAGCAAGTGGCCTCAAATGAGGTCACTGAAATTTCAATGCCTTGGTGTTAGTGTTAGATCATGCTGTATTAATTTGTGTTAACAAGCAAGTGTACGAAATATTATCCTTCTTAAAATACATGCAATGCCACTGATTAAATTTTCTGCATTCATCATTGTAGGTAGGGCTTAAGCACCAACCTTCAAAATAATAGAAAGAATTATCTATGTCTAATTTTTGTGAAATTATATATATAAACCTACACAATATATGATATAAATAATACAAATAGGATAATTTTAATATAAGTAAGCTATATATTAGTGAATATTTAAAAAAATTATTTTGTTAATATTTATGTACACATAAAAAATAATTTTAAATTCAGAACTACCCATCATAAATTCCTGACTTTGTCCCCCTTCAAATGGTAAAACTAGACAATTTAATATTTTTTCTCAACTTAATTTTAGATGTTTTTTTCTTTTGATCCAGATTCATTAAAAACAGTACAAATTGGATATATAATGTATAAACTAAACAATAGTGTAAATTTAATGTAATGTAAAAATTAGAGAATTTTATTTATAAATTAAACAATATAATGTAAAAATTAAACAATATAAAGAATTATGTTACACCGAATAAAATTTATGTACAAATAACAAAACTAAACAAAATCATTTACAAAACTAGATAATGTAGTTACAAAACTAGATAATATGTTGTAAAAACTAGATAATGCCTATTAAAAATTAAACAGTTTGAAAAAATGTAAAAAAAAATATAACATAAAAATTAGATAAATATCCGTAAAAGCTAGAGCATAAGTTTTAAAAGTTAAAGTATAAAATATTTATATAAAAAATAGATAATATATTTTAAAAGTTAGGAATTTATGTGATTTAGTAGTAAAGAATAAAACAGGTGGCCACTTACAAGACGAGGCATCAAATCCATGTTGCCTCAGAAGGCGAAATCGGCGTGCAGTTGTGAACAACCCTTGGTTTTGATCTTCTTGTTTCTCATTGAATATTAGTTTGAGCTCATCTTCAATTTCAATCTCGAAATGGTATGATAAACCCAGGCGCTCAACAGTATCAATCAAAATCAACTTCTTCTCCAAACTGTCTTCTTTTGTGACAATCATGTTCCTTACCTTTTCCTTCAGTTCCTCAATCGTTCCAGCATAAATCTCAGACAACTGTCATTAAACAAATACAACAAGCATCTTAAACTACCATTTATTTTGTTTTGGATTTAGATTGTTCAGAAAGATGTCCGATTAATATAAAATTCTATTAACATTTTAAGTTTTGTCACACTTTATCATACTGCAAAATGCTGAATACTAACTTATACTCTCCCTTCCAAATTAAAAGTTTCATATTTCGTGGAGTTATTTTAAATTGAAAACCTCATTTCCTTAAATAAAAAATCTCTCTTCTACATTATACATTATATCTCATATTTTATACACTATTTCTACTACTTTATTCAATCATATTTATATTTTATTCCCTTCTTTCCTACTTTGTTACTTTTTTCTTAAAATTTGTGTTCGTTCTCGCGGGACTTCCAATTTAGAACGTAGAGAGTATTTCAATTTTTTACTGTCAATTAAGGTATCGCTCTGACTATTATCAATCAATGTGTTGATATCTGATACGTGTTTATCGCTCTCTATCGTACTCAACTATTGATTTGTAGCGCCCTCAATTTAATTTTTCTATGAAATTTTCAAAACAAATAATTAAATACGTATTATGTAACGCAACATAATTTTGGTCCAAATAGGTGAAAAAGATTGAGAACGTTACTTATATCAACAAGGTGCACATTTTTATTCGAGAATCCATCTAGGTGAACTTCAAAGTTACGCGTGTTTGCTCTGGAGTAATTTTAGGATGAATGACTAACATGAATTTATCTGATTTGTGCACGAGTGATGTCAAAGTGCGTGAAAAAGGACGTGTAATGGTATAGTGAGGCCAGCATATAATCCCGAGAGCTGCCTATCAGTAACCGTGCCGGCCAAAAGGGTTGGAGCTCGGCCCGCAAGTGGTCAAAAGTTACATATTATATAATTTACAAAAGGATTATAATCTAAAAGATAATAATTAACCACAAACATTCACATTACTCATAATTAAAGTTGATAATTAATAAAAAGAGGTCAATATTAATGTGAACTCTAAATTAAAATTTCCAATTCATTAATATTCATATAAATTCTAAAGTTACACAAATTTCATAATTATTTCTTTTTCTTTAACTTTTATTCACACTATTATTCGAAATAATGAAATCGGCAGAAAAATAAGTTGATTATAATACCTGAGTATCAAAAGAGAATGAAGTGAAAAGATCACCCCAAAGACTAGGAGAAAAGTTGGCAACAGGCCGAATAATCTCAGTTTGTTTAGCGTTCATGAAGTTCTGAATTTGTAATGACGCCATTAATGTGTATTGTTGAGGTTAATGATCGTTAGATCGCTTAATTAAACGGTATTTATAGGCATAACGATGTACATTTTCAACTACATTGATTTGTTCACCCGTAGCCTAATTTTTTGGCTTTGGCTACTTATGACTCACTTAAAGAATGAAATTGTAATTTAGTAATTAAGAGTATTATTTGGTATATTTTCTAGGTCTTTTTAATAAATTCGGTAATAATATTTTGGTTCCTCATCTCATTTTTTTAATAATAATATTATAGGACTGATTTAACAAACCAATTATATGACAGATTAAAACTCAATTCTTGCCAAACACATCTGTAACTTAATCTCCTCATAAATTTATATTTTTATCATTGATTTTATTTTATTTATAAAATTGAAGCAAACAATTTGTATTACTCGATATAACTATTTTTCTATTTTTAAACTTATCAACAAAAATTACAAATAACCCTAAAAAGAAATTAATACATATTTTAAATATAAATATTCATTATGAAGTAACAAAAAAATACATATCATCATAAAAATGATAGAAATAGATACATACATACATACATACATTCATATGCTCCATGAAAATAGCATATAAGAATACTATAATTTGGAGATTTCTCTGGTGGAAGCTTGGAATTAAATTATAAAATAAAATGAAACAGATAAAGCAATTGTAATATACCGAATAAGAATTATGTGTTAATAATTTTGGAGCATGGCAACAACTTCGATCAGAAAGCTCTGCTCCGACATTGGAGCTGATATGCTTCGATCGAAGCAGCCATGAGTAGATCAGAGCAGTTCAATTATGCCCCGATCTGCTATGCTCCAGACAGGCTGAGAGATCGAAGCATGGATGCTCCGATCCGCTCTGTTCCAGACAGGCTGAGCGATCGCAACATGGGTGCTCCGATCGGTCAGCCGACGGATGATCATAACAACTCCGATCGTAGCTCGCAATGCTCCGATCGTCGGAGTTGCTCCGATAATTCTTCGGATCTTCGTGTTTTTCTTGTTTTCTTTTTAAATTTTTTGATTTATTCGTTCGGATGATAAAATAAATTTGAATAAACTTGTTTAAATATTTTTTGAAGCGAAAGAGTAATTTTTAAAATTATTGAACTATTTAATAAAATATAATAATATTGATATTATTTGTAATATTTAAAATTTTATATAGTGATTAGTAAAAATGATCTGGCGTTAACATACGTGTATATAATGTTCATTGTAAAATAAAACAAATACCATTGGATCCACCTAAAACCGGCCGATAGAGTAGTTAAACGCATCGATATTTAAACCAATTCTATACTGTTTGCGTCCTTTTGTATGAATCCAAAAGCCAAAAACAGTTAAACGCATATTACATTGTCAGATGCTCCAAAATTTCTCCACAATAATTGGATCCGATTCCAAAATTAAACCCCATTAATTCTCAGATGTTCTGGTGGTTGGGTATTATTGGTCCTATACTATATTATTCCTATATCTACAATATTGAAGAAATATGAAAACGATGTACTCAACATTGAATCCTATGGAATTCGGCAGGATATAATAAGAATTGAACTCGGCAGGATAGAATAAGAATTGAACGGGTACACATATTATGTAACAACCTGAAAATTAGTTTTTCGAACATAGATGTTTTAAAGCAAATTGACAGTTAAAACGGATTCATTGTTTTATTTTATTAAACGACAAAGGAATTACTCGAACGCCCGACGTATTGATTGGAGGTGAAACATCATATGACTTGTTTCATATAGTTCTATAATATTGGAGAAATATGAAAATGATGTACAATAACATTGAATCCTACCAAATTCGGCAGGATATAATAAGAATTGAACGGCTACACATTCTGTAACAATCTGAAAATTATTTTTTCAAAGTTAGACGTTTTAAAGCAAACGACCTGATGATACAAGATTTATCTCATCGATCTTGTAGGTGTTTGATAAGGTTTGAGTAACGCTGCAGAATAGGTAAGAACGATAATAACACACAAAACGGTAAGTGAGATGAGGATTTACGTGGTTCGGCAATGGGTGTCTATGTTTATAGGAAAATGCATGGTACCTTCTTTAGAGTATACTTATTACATGTGATGGATAACGGCTATGGAGTAAATGCATTGGCCAGCTATCCTTGGCATTAAATGACATTACTCATGCTCTTTATAGTAATCTTAAGCTACTCTTCGTCATTCGCTAAAGCCTTCCTCGTGGACCCTCTTGATAGGCCTGATGTCTCTTTGGAGCTCCTCTCTTTTGCCTGGTTGAAGCCTCCTTTGAGGATATTCTCGATAAGCTTGATGCCTCTCTCGAGCTCCTCTCTTCTGCTAGATCGATCATCTCTAAGTCCTCTTCTCTTTTACGCTTTGGTTGATCCGTCACTACATCGATCCCATGATGCTCAAAGCCTTTACAACGTATGACCTTCCAATCCCGAACTTGCCTCTCGGTTCGTGTTGCTGCAAATTTACCTTCTATTTGGTCATCGGGCCATATTTGACTCATCATAAGTCCCCCAAATTCTCATCAACATTTATGCATATAGGTTTGAAATTCTCTATAACAGGTATCGGTGAATTTGGATGTTGGGTTCGTTATTGTGGTAAATCAACCGCCGTTTTTACCTCCTATAAATACTTGAGTCAACTTCCATTCGAATACTTTACCTTCTTTGGAAAATCTTCTCTTTAGTACGGATACTCGCAAGCGGCTTCGAAGACTGGTCACTGTTACATTTGCAAGGCGGATTTCCGGATTTCCACCCATATTTTCATCCTTTTCCAAGTATGTGTTTATAAAATTGTTTATTTTACGTACATTTCAACATATCCACCATTTTTGTACTTGATTTCTTGCTCTCCTCTTCCTCCTAGGCATTTTTCTTTCCTTTGTAGAGTCTCTTTCTCCAAATTTTCTTCGATTCATCTTTCTTTCTCCTCATAAGTTGTTTTGGGTTTCCTCATTCTTTCTGGATTTCTAGGAAAATTTTGATTCTTCCTCCCAATCTCCCTTATGCCGCATTTCTTTTCATACCTTGGAAATATGTCAGCTAGATCCCGTACTCGGATTTTGAGCAATTCAGCCGGTCATCAGGATACTGCTTATGAGCCTAACAAATTTGAGGAAGGGTTGTTTGCCCAATTGGACCGAAACTTCAGGGTTAACTAGAGTCATCCTTTTTATGAAGCTAATAGTGTGTGTGTGTGTGTATATATATATATATATATATATATA
>JAYMSP010003942.1:0-17898 GCA_036897095.1 Plantago elongata
ATACAATACTTGCCTTATGTAACGCGTTGGGATTATTTAGCGACTATGTTCACAGAAGCAATAACCGTAAACGCACTTTCACATCTTCTTAAGCCAAAAAGGCTGGGGAGAGGAAAGGTTCTGGGGGTACTCCAGGGAATAGATCCGGTGGGGACGGGGTGGGGCCTGTAGCTCAGAGGATTAGAGCATCTTCCTCGTTTAGCTTAGTGAATATGTTGCCAAAAACATTTTTATTCCACCACTGCAGATATTGTATTAGTCTGTACAGTTTTTCCCAAAACTTTCTTAAACCTGACATTCTAGCTGGCATGTTCCAGTTAGATTCAATGTTGTTCTTAAAGTCTGGGTGGCTGATCCACATATTCTGAAACCTGAAATTCCCTCATCCTCTCTCCATATTAACCCCGATTTCCATGGTAAGTGGTCTATGATCTTTAGTAGAGTTGCTTAATGAATCACATCAAACATAATACATACTATTTTGTATGGATATCCACAATTGTAAGAGTAATTTTTATGTACTTATTTTTTAGTTGGACTAATACATTCTCTTGGTGGCCCTAGAGTACCAATTTTTCAGCAATAGAATATGTCCAACGGGACATAAGTACATGTACGACACATTAATTTAAAAAATTTAGTGTCTTAAATCATTTGACCTCGAATCAATTGAAGATAATTATAATTTTCTAGATGTCCACTATTTCAATGTGAGTATAACGAATCAATAATGCAGTCCATTTTATGTGGGCTATCCACATTTGTATAAGGAGAATATAAACATCCATTTATCATACCAAAGTTCTGATCCAAGTGTGGATGTGGATCCAAGCAAAACTGCATCAGGTCCACAATCAAGTGAAAAATAAAATTAATTTTCTCTTTTTACAAAACAAACACACTTAAGCAAAGATGTATCTTTCCCCAATTTAACAATAAAATAAACATAATTAAATTATACATACATGTCCTACACATTAGATTGACAACTTGCGATGTTGATTGAGATGTTAAAACATACTAAAATGATATAATTGAATTGGCATGTATTGCTAACCTCTCTAATCGGTATCTGCTGAGGCAACTCAGATAATTGAGTAACAGTTGCCGATGACACGGAATCGATGAGTAATAAACTCTCAGTTGCCATTTGGGATACACAATTTGGTTGATAGATGAGAATAGAATGAAAAGGGTGAGTGATATAAGATGGCTGGGAATTTTGGGTTCTCTTATTTTAGATTTTTAAACTCCCAATCAATCATATAACTCATTCTTCGTATGTGGATTTTTTTTTTTTTCCCACTTTTGCAAAAGTTGAAAAGGGAATTTATTTTAATTTGCTTAATTATTATTGCAAAAGTCCCTAATTTGTATCTTATTGACCATTTAAATGAATTTTCATATATATGTTCATTCATATATTGATGTATCCCTTTTAGTCTTATATTCATACATTGTAACTCATTTCAACTTTCTTGTTGTGCATGCATTCTAGTGATCCTTCCACAACTTACAGGGAGTGCACCGGTCCGTTTGTTTATTTACCTCTATATCATCATTGCAAACTACCTCGTCATCCCAGGACGTGTACAACATTTCACGACTTCCCTTCAATCTATGTCTATGCCATTTTCCAACCACATGATAGTGGAGTAAGAAATTAATTCATAGCAAAAATGTACTGCCAAAGCATTTAAATCGTCCCATTCAACTCGATGAATAGTGATTTTGTTTAAAGTATATTTCAAATACCCCATGTCAATTCCATTTCAAACACAATTTCATCAAAATACCATTCAAATGGACATTTGAATGTCATACCAATCAACCCCTTAACATTTCTTCTTTTTCAATGTTTATTAGTAAGATTCAAATAAAGTTGGGCAATAATTTAAATAATAATGAAAATAATAATTACATAAAAAAATATATTATTCTTTTTGAGAAAATCCTAATACATCACATGGTGTCTTAAATTGTTTTTTATTCTAATCCTACTGAATACTTCCCCACCACTTTGAGAACCTGACATGTTAAAAAGACTTAAAATTAAGGGTGTGTGTAAATTTTATTGTCAAAGTCATGTTCCAAAGAGTTAGACAATCCACAATGGTGACGAGTCGACGACGCGTCGTCGTTTTTCTCCAATGATGGCACGTTGTCGTCGCGTCGTCGCCACGTTATCAATATTTTTATTTTTTTAATTTTTATTTACATATTATTCATATTATAAGAGTGTTTAAATGTTGAAATTAATGAAACTGCATTGTTTTGAGTCGTTTTATAATTTTTTTAAGGTTCAAAATGAATAATTGAAAAATTAAAAAAATTCAAATTTGGTCTCATTTTGTAGATCGTGAAAAAACGTATCCGTTGGTGATTTTTTTACATTTTTTTATTAAGTATTTTTGGAGATATTATCGTTCGAAAACGGATAAAAACCGAAAACCGAAAAAAGCAAAACGAAAATAAAAATAAAAAAGGATCGGACACTTGGCAGCAACCGATTGGCTGCTGCCCGCGCCGTGCCAGGCGCCATTTGCGTCGTGGCACGGCACTAAATCGCTCGCCGCGCCCGTTGGTGCGGCGAGAATGCGCCGAAGGCGCGACATCTAGCACGATGCCCGCCCGACAGCGCCCCATTAGGCTCGTCTTAGACGCACCATGATGAAATGTTCATGGTACAACGTGAGCAACAAGCTGTTATTGGTTCAGCGTGCCTGGTTGCGCCGCACCATGCCATGTCGCAATGTGTGGCTGGGCAGCGGATAATCAGTGGCTACTGTCAAATATTGCGTCCAAATTCTTTTTTTTAAATTTTTTTTATAATTTGTCCAATTTCAAATAAGAATAATTCGAAAAATAAAAATGTAAAAATTAAATAAAAATCAACGACGGGTTTGTCTCTTTGAAATCTATAAATAAAGACCACTGTTGACTATGTTTGAATTATTCTATCTCGAACTTATGTTTTCTCTTAATTAAACTTAAAATTACAAACCAACCTCTAAAAATAAATTGTTATTAATTTCAACTTTAGTTTTAAACACTATTATAATATGTTAAATAAGTTTTCGAAAAAACTAAACAATATAATTTTTTTTTAATCTCAATATTTATTTTGAACCTTAATAAATTATAAAACGACTTAAAAAAATACAATTTTATTTGTTTAAGCTTATAAACACTCTTATAATATGATTAATATGTAAATGAAAAAATTATAACGTGGCGACAATGCATCGTGACTACAGCAAAAACACACGATTCGTGTCATGACGATGCGTCATCATGCATCATCATTGTAAATGGTCTTAATTTTAGATTTGAAGTCGGGATTCAGGAGGGGCATAGAGTACCTCCAAAAAATTAAGAAATATATATAGCCTAATATATTTTCAAAGTCATGTTCCAAAGACTTACTTGTAGGGCTGGGGTCAAGACTAAGGGGGGACATAGTGATAGTTCAATCGGTCACCTAATTTTTAAAAAGAAATCTGTTATGGGGAACATTTAATTTTTTTTAAGTTTAGAGATGTTTATCACTAACTTTTTAATTTACGAATATTAAATTCATAATAATTTTTATTAAATGCAGGATGCACTTTTATATATTACAAACAACACCACAACTATTGTAATTAATAAAATAGTCTATAACTATAAATAATTGTAATTTTATCTAAAAAACATCTAAACATGTTTATTTGAACCAATCATATTATCCGGAAAAAAATTATAGAAAATTTAAAAGAACACGAAGAACACGAGAACAAAGAACGATCCGCCGTCCCGACCAGTCTGGTAGGAGAAGCTCCGACATGGAGTTGTTAAACTCCGTCGAGATCTGGATGGAGCTTGACAGTTCCGATCGGAGTTGTGCAGCTTCAATATGGAGCTGTCAAGCTCTGCCGAGATTTGGTTGGAGCTTCACAGCTCCGTCGAGATATGGGCAGAGCTTCACAACTTCGATCTGGTTAGCCAAACTCCAATCCTGGTCAGTTCTGGTCCAATTTTATTTTATTTTTTTATTTTTATTAATTTAAAAAAAATTGTTAATGTAAAGTTAGTTAATTTAATTATACTAAGTAACTAAACAAATATTAACGATTACGAATATGAATCATAACAATATAAACATCTCAAATTCATCATTATTTGTAAAGTATGGTTAATAATTTTATAATATTAATTTTCGTTTCGTTGTGGTATCCTAGTGTATATACATTCATATATATTTTGAAGATGTGATAATTTGATAAATTTTACGAAAATTAGGACTAATTCTATATTTATATAATTCGTTGGATCTTTTGTAATATATAAAAATGTGTCATGCTTTTAGTAAAAACGGTCTTGTATTTAATAATTTTATTTTAATTAACTTTTCAATTTTATAAATTTATTTTAATAAAAAATTTATTACGTAAACTTGTAGTCTTTAAATAAGTTAATTAAAAAATAAGCTGCAAAAGTTAATTAAATTAACTTGTTAAAAAATTAAAAGTACCAGCAGTTATCACTTTCAGCTTGTCTACCGCCTCTATATACACACACAATTTGTCCTTACATTTGGTGAACCAAAACCTTTAATTTAGTTTTAACGTTATATATAATTAGTCTGCTGCTCTTTAATTCCTTAGATGTAAAGTTATGTCTTCTTGTTGGCCAGAAAAGATTAATTTACATTGGAAAGTTCGAGCTGATGACATGCCAAAAGTCCAAATTTAGCCTCCACTGTTTATTTTCAGCAGTTTAGCATGGTGATTATTATAGATTGATAAGAAACGGTCTTTCGTAATACTCATAAAAAAAGATGCTCTCGTCTTAGATTAACCTGAGGCCGCCCCCCTTACCGGAAAATTTCTCCGGTACCGTCTCTCTTTCAAGCAATCAACCACGGCAATGGAATCCCACACGTAGAAAAGACTACTCGAAAGATGCCAATCCTGTTGAGTTAGACACAGAATCAAAATTAGACCAAGATAATATGGACCCAGAACAAGCCCCTGCTCCTCAGGTTCATACCTATGCTAGCAAAACGGCACAGGGTACAAACCAGGAACATGAAAATTGATGAGAAGAAATAGATAACTATATCTGATCCGACCCCAAAATTACCTTTCAAGCAAGTTTCGTTTGATGACGACCTGTTTGATCGTATGATTAGCCCATGGAAGAACACGATTCCGATTAAGGTTATTGAAAAACCCTGGTATTACCCGACATTGATGGACAAACTTGAATCAATGTGGTCCATACACTGACAATTCTTTGAACTCGTAGACTGAGGCCATAGCTGCTACTGCCTCAAGGGGCTTTTGGAAGAAAAAAGAAACATGATTCTTACAGAAGGACCATGGAAACTCGCTGGAAGTTTCCTTTCGATTCGAAAGTGGGTTCCCGATTTCAAGGTAGACAAGGGCAAGGTAGAAAGCACCATCACATGGGTACGTATTCTAAACCTACCGGTAGAGATGTTTAGAAAGGAGGTGATTGATTCCCTAGCCACCTGCATTGGAGATCCGATTATGATCGATGGAAATACCTTCACGGTAAAAAAGGCAGATTTGCTAGATTTTGTGTAGAGGTGAAAACTAACAAACCACTGGAACTTGGTCTTTGCATTAGGGGAAATGTCTATCAAGCGGTGTACGAAAACCTCCCATCCCTATGCCATGGTTGCGGAAGAGTTGGACATTTAATTGGTGAATGTAAATCGCAGGCTTCTGAGACCACAACAATAGAGATCACACTGGATAGTCAGGCTGGACAGATTGACCCAGTAACTAGACAGTCGGCTAGAGTGGAAGAGGAGTCGAACTGGTTGATGGAGAAAGAAAAAAAAAAGAATTCGAATTAGGAGCTGAATTCACCCGTTGAACTCTGCTCTGACTTGTCCCAGTTGGATTCGAGTTACTGCTCCTTGTCAATATTCAAATCCCAGTTCGAGGCTGAGTGGTTTACACATCCAGATTGTGAACCGCTCCTTCGTGATATCTGGGCTAAGAGTGAGGATGTGATGGATGCCATACGCAAAGTGCCATATATTATGATTCCGTGGAATAAGGAACACTTTGGAAACAATTTTAGACGGAAAAAGAAAGTACTTGCACGGCTGGATGGAGTGCAGAAGAGTCTTGCGAACCGATTTTCTCCAAAACTTGGAGGTGGAGTTGATCAAGGAATATAATACCATCTTATATCAGGAAATTACATTGGTACAAAAAAATCCAGAGTGAAGTGGATGGTGGAAGGAGAACGAAATATCAAAATCTTTCACAAGTCGACAATTATGAGAAGGCGAAGAAATAAGATTCTCGCGTTAAAAGTAGATGGGATTTGGATTAACGAGGATGAGGAACTGCGTGCTCACACGCTCCATCACTTTTCCAGCCTGTTTCAGGAGCCGGGAGAGTCTAATCGCAGCACCAACAGGCTGCCTTTGTCAACTTTTCAGACTGCTCTTTCTGGAGACGAGCAACATCAATTAGTCGACAAAATCTTGATGGCAGAACTGAAGCGGGTCGTGTGGGCTACTCATTCGTATAAAGCTCCAGGGTCGGACGGTTTGCAAGCAATATTCTATCAAAAAGGGATGGAGTTGGGTATTAACATCACTATTATCTTTTATGAGAGCTGCACTTGCTGAAGGGAGATTTGATCCGAGTATATGTGCTGCGCATATGTGCCTGATTCCAAAAGTTCTGCACCCGGAATTAATCTCATAGTTCCGACCGATTTCACTTTGTAATGTTCTTTACAAGTTCGTCACAAAGTGCATTACAATGCGACTTAAGTCTATCATGCCACACTTGATAGCACCGACACAATCAAGTTTTATCAAGGGGAGAAGCACACAAGATAATATCTTTGATTTACAAGAAATACTTCACTCTCTTCGGTCAAAGAAAAAGAACAAAGTAGGGTGTATGGTAATGAAGCTCGACCTCAAGAAAGCTTATGACAAAGTTGGAATTTCCTGGAGGATACATTGGTTGCATTTAATTTCCCGACTAATGTGGTGAAACTAATATGTTCTGTGTGCGACATGCTTCGACGAAAATTCTATGGAACAAAGAGCCTATGGAAGCTTTTGATCATTCATGTGGTCTCAGGAAACGAGATCCATTATCTCCCTATCTATTTGTGTTATCTGTGGAACGTTTGTCATATTTAATCAACGAATCTGTTGAGGGGAAGAGGTGGAAGCCAATAGTTCCATGCCGAGCTGGCCCCAAGCTTTCACATCTATTCTTTGCTGACTACCTTATTGTGATGGGCAAAGGCTACATTATCTACGGCTAGGGAAGTCCGCCGAATTATGAATAAGTTCTGCAAGGCCTCGGGGTTAAGGTTGAATACCGAGAAGTCAAAGGTATTCTTCTCCAATACAGGAGGCGCAAGTCTGAAACGATCAGTGAGCGAAATCTTGGGTTTTGCTCAAACTACTAACCTGGGCAAATATCTTGGAATATATCTTACTCATGGTCGTACAGGAACACAAGCGTTTGCGGAGACTTTTGATAGGATACTGGCCAAGATGAACGGATGGAAGCATAAATTTCTATCCATTGCAGGGCGATCAACTATCATAAAGTCCGTTTCTTCGGCAATCCCAATCTATTCTATGCAATCGTCCTGGCTCCCAGAATATGTTTGTGATAAGCTGGATAAAATAAACAGAGATTTCCTATGGTCGGCTGATCCTGATAGGAGAAAACTACATCTTGTGGGATGGCCAAAAGTCGTGCTTCCGAAAGACAAAGGAGGTCCAGGGATCCGTACTGCAAGAGAAAGCAACGAGTCTCTATTGGCCAAGCTGGCTTGGCGTATTCCGAAGAAGGAGAACACAATTTGGCAAGATCTTGTGCAAGCCAAATACTTGAAGAATTTCAATCTGCTGCGATGCAAAGTTAGACCAGGAATAGTGGAACGTGGAAAGGAATTCTGAAATGTGTCGAACTGATTAAGCCATTCCTCAAGTGGGGAATAGGTGACGGGAAAGATACATCATTTTGGTATGACGATTGGTTAGGAACTGGAGCCATCCGAAGAGACGCCGAGGTGATTCATGAAGAGGCTCACATGATGGTTGCTGATCTGATTTCGGAGGAAGGGAGCTGGGCGTTAGAGGAAATTCAAACTGAAATTCCCTCTGTTTTGCTATCGGAGATGGTGAATTTCCCAGTAACACTCGAAGACAGACCGGATGATGTAATATGGACCCAAACTACGAATGGGATTTTTTCATGTCAATCGGCATACAAAGCTTTAGCTAGGGAAGCTGTTCCTACATCGAACATGGATGGAACATGGAACTGGATTTGTTCAGCGAAGTGTAGTAGTAAAATGCAACATTTTTTGTGGCTCGCATCGCAAGAAAGATTAGCTACAAATAATTTATGCAGGATCCGTCGAATTGTACCATCCGCACCCTGCCCAATCTGCTCACATCCGGAGGAAACTGTTTAACACATTCTCCGAGATTGTCCAGCTGCTGTGAGGATCTGGAAGCAGCTAATCCCTCCAGACAAGCTAGTAGGTGTCCTCAATATGCCGAGTAACTGCTGGCTGGAACGGAACATCACCAGAACTGACTATAACATGGAAAGGGCTACTCATTGGCACTCTACATTCATCGTAGGAACCTGGAACATCTGGAAGGCGAGGAATAACTTCGTGTTTAACCGTCGAAGAGAGGAACAGATGCTATTATTTTCAAAATCACGCAGCTAAGCTGGGAAATGCATTCCAACCTGCGCAAGAAGGATATTCCGAAAGGTAGAGCTCATTGGCGGAAGCCGAATATGGGATGGGTTAAACTAAACACTGACGGAAAAGTGTGGTGTATATGGAGAACAAGGGAGGCATTGGAGGAGTGTTGTGCAATGCAGAGGGGCTTTGGATTTGGGGCTTCTCGGAACCTACACAAGCTACTACAGTTCTGGAAGTGGAGCTACAAGCTATACAAGCAGGCCTCAAGAAAGCATGGGATCATAGATACGAAAGGATTGAAGTAGAGAAGGATTCTCTAGAATGTGTAACCTGTTGATTGGTGATGATTTGCCTGTGACTTCTACTGTTGCAACACTCGTCGAGGAGTGTCAGAGATTAGTGCGGATGCCTTGGACCATAAAACTACTATGGTCACGTAGGGAGTCTAATCTAGTTGCAGATAAACTCGCAAAGTTAGCTAGCTCGGGTACGGTTGGCAAAGTCCCATGTAAAGTTAGCTAGCTCGGGTACGGTTGGCAAAGTCCCATGTAGTCTAAGGACTCAGATCGTATTTCCTTAAATAAAAGGAATTTTTTTAAATTATAGATGAACTTTCTTCTCCACCGAAACTGTGTACTGTAACTATACTACAATGTGCTAGCAATTATTAGAACTTTTAAATGCACCTTAACAGAGAGGTATTAACATAATCAAGACATTTTTATTGTTTAATACAAAGCCTAAAATTTCTCTCACACTGTATACTCTATACATTGATTGGAAGACTAGTACATGCATTTTTTCCGACTCTATGATATCTACCTATTTGGGAACAATGGACAAGATGGTAAGACAATATAAAGCTATCTTATGGTAAAATATAGTGATCGTTCATCAATAAAAATTGTGTATAGATTTTGTACCTTGAAAAACCAAAAGAAAGAAAAGGGGTAATTAATGAAAAGAATAATGGGAGGCAATTGAAGAATTTGAAAATCAACAAAAAGAAACTGTGGGAACTTCTTTCATCAATTCTTCCAAATCCCATTCCCCAACTCTTAGCTCTTCTCCATCCCAAAAACCCCAACCATTTTCCATTTTGATGTTACTATTACTAACATTGCTATTACCTTGAGTGATCATGTTATTAGCATAATCATCCCCATTGCATGTTTCTACTGAATTTTCGGTTTTCGAGTATTCTTCAGTGTTGTTTAAGCTCTCTAAGGGTGGAATATCAAATAACTGCCCATCCATGCCCATAATATTTCCTCCAAATACGCCGTTATCTTGATAGCTAACACCTCCCATATACATCCCATGGCTGGTGGTGAAATTAGGGTTATAGGTATTCAGGGCATTGGGAATTATTGGCTCTGTTATGGTACTCATTGGAGCCATAGAATTAGAATGCATGGTGGATGAGGATAGGTTTGGTGAAGAAGAAGAATCCATGAACATGCCCATTAGGATGTTATGTTCATGCATGTTGGTGATATTGTTGAACCCCATTGATCCCACCATGCCATAGTCTCTTGATTCTGGTGATGAGTTGCTAGTGTTTGGTGATATTGTAGAATTGGAAGATGAAATCTTGAGCCTCTTCTTTATTGTTGAGTTCCAGAAGTTCTTGATCTCGTTGTCTGTGCGCCCGGGCATTCTTGAAGCGATTTGAGACCACCTGATATAAGAAATGGTGTGGAGATTTTGCTTAGAAAATAGAACAAGTATGCGCAGCGCAACATAAACCTTAGATAGTCAAAATTATGCATAAGTGGTACTTATATTTGCATGGTTAATTTTAAATTAGCATGAGCTTTGGTATTTGAATAATATTCTAACCTTCAAGTAGAAAACACCTTAAACCACATGTTTCTGTCAACAACTATACCAATCATACGTTTAGTTTCAAACTTTTACCCACTTAAGCCTTCAATAATTAATCCCACGTGTTACTAGACTTATTACCTTTTCCAATTAAACATCAAGGTTGGTTAAAACATCAAATGAAATGATGAGTCAATGGAACTTTGAAACATTAGTTTATAAGCAAAATAAATATGTGTTCAAAACAAACTTATGACGTGAATCTGTATAGTTTAGTTCTATCAAATCAATATTAAACATCATCATTTAATCAAAATATCAAATAGCACAGCAGCGGGGGAATTAGCTTTTTTTTTTTTTTTAAATTGATTCATAATTTGCATCACAAATTAAATATGCTTGCACATTTGGTTCTTGATATTTACTCCACACACGTAATATAATTTTTTATTCCACATTATATGCATGTATATATAGCCTATGAAATTAGGACTAGTATAACAACACGAGTTACTACATCTGTACATCATGCTACAACACAAAGCAACTACGTATTGAAAACAAATACTTTAAAAATAAAATAAAATGCAAACAATTGAAACATATTATATGTTTACTATATAGTTATATAGTATATAAGTAATGAACTAATGTTACAATGTCTAAATGCATGTTTGTGATTAGACGTTCATTCCCCAAATTTTTATGTGATGCATTTTCAAGTAAGAAAATATGTATAGAGGTTCAATGAATATAACAGATTGCCATTTCTTATAATCTTTTACCGTTTAAAAATAAATAAAAAGGGGTCATTCATTCGAGAAAATGTACTCATCAACAGAGCCATTAAACCAGAAACTAGCCAACCCTTTTTCTTTTTTTCTTTTTCAGAACAGCAAAAAGTTTATTAATGAAACTTCTAACAAAGTACATCAAAAACTAGCCAACTAAACTTCTGTAATATCCACACAAAACTATGAGTAGCTATCTAAGATTAATTAGGGGACCATTAATTGAAAGGATGCCAATGAATAATGATAATGCAACTCACAAATTTCTTCTCTTCATGATTATTTTCATAGTTAATTGCTTATATAGTCAAAACTCAACCAACTAGTTTCACCAAACCCTTTTTGCCATATAATTCATAACTAACCAAAAATATTCCTAGCAAATAAAATGGCTATGTTCTTTTCTTTTTCCATTACATTTTTGCAAAGAAAACTGGAGATCTTGTTAAACTACATTAAAACAGGCCACTAGTGGTAATGTGGTATCAATGTTGCATTTTCAAAGGTGGTTTAAGATGATACCTGTTACCAAGAAGAGAATGCAGGTGAATAATGAGCTCCTCCTCCTGCAGTGAGAATGCACCGCGCTTAAGATCAGGCCTCAAATAATTTATCCACCTCAATCGGCAGCTCTTGCCACAGCGCTGGAGGCCGGCATTTCTTGCCACATCGCTCCAGCAGCCCTGGCCATTGGTGAGCATGTAGCCCATCAACTTCTCATCCTCCTCTGGAGACCATAGCCCCTTCCTCAACTTAGCTACATTGTTAGTCTTAGTCGAAGGGGTCTCGGCCGGTTTCCTCATTTTTAGCTGTATGTGTGCTGTGATGAGTTTTTTTCCAATTAACAGTATTGATGTGAGTGATGGAAAATATATAGAGAAATGCAACAAGGAAGAGGAGGCTTCAAAGGAGAGGGAAAATGATTGCAATCATGATGGCGATGGTTGTGGGGTGTTTGTTGCTTACAAACACGGGGAACAGACTAAGAATGAATTCAATTGGGATCGAGTTGTAAAGCAACTAATTTAATTAATTATAACTACGATTAAATTTTTTCGAGATATATTGTTATATTTCTCTGTTACATATTTAATTACGAATACCTATATATATATATATATATATATATATATACACTTTTAATAATTATAAAATGTTTAAAGTTAAAATATAACTTTTAAAATATGAGAATGATAATAATCGGGAATAAGGGGTGATAGTAAACTTGGAAAAGTGTGTAACTTAATTATATGGAGTTTGATTAATCTTCATGTAGAACATATGTTCTTTACTATAATCTTCATTGATTCATTCTAAAGTTTCATGGCCTTTTCCTGTACAAAATCTCTCTGTACTTGCCGGCACATGTAATACAGTTATAAGCTCTTTCTAGTTAGCTCTTGCTTTCTCTTTAAATGTGCTAGTGATTATGACTTTTAATATTCCTAGTATTTCCTCAAACATCATGTCACAAATAAATAAACAGTAGTACAGAATAAACAACAATTTAAGCTTATTTTCCTGATGATTCTCCACTTTCACATTTAACTCAGCTCACCAGTGTTTCAAGTTTCAAAGGCAAGAATACTCATTTTCAAAGTTTTGCATATAAAGTTGTTGATATTTGGAGAACACTAAATTAATAGGTCCATTTTTGTTGTGTAACTGTTAATTCCAATGGAACTTGGTTAACTGATATTTTGAAAGAAAGGATTAACTACTACAATTATTGTTTGTTAACCCTTTCTTCTTCCTATAATTATTGTAATGTAATTTAATTTAATTTAATTTAAGGACCACTAACTATAAAAGCAATCGATATGACATCTAAATTTTAAGCAATCCATTTCATACCTAAATTTGATTAGAGATATCATTGATTCTTGTGTTCTTTTAAAGCAAAAGCTCTACTTTTTGTTAACAGTAGGAAATAGAACTTATAAGAATGTAATTTTTTTCCTTGTTTAACCACTGAAAAAGGTGAATCATGTAAACCCAATAATAAAACAAGTTTGCAAGAGTTTGTGAAATACACACACACATAGCTGTTATTCTCAATTCTAGTACTTTGAGCTAGATTGAATCTTTAGTTTTCCAACCTTATTTGTTAATAAAGAAAAAGTAAAATGAAATTAATAATTATAATATAAAAAGTCTTCATTAATATTGAATGAAAAGTGAAGTATATATGGAATATTTATTAGCGGAAAAGGAAGGTTTGGTAGAGATGTTACATAGATGGAAGTTTATCTGAACATTAATTTAAGATATTCACGTTATAATAACACAACAAATATGTAAACGATTATGTGTGAGCGCATTTATAGTTGAGGTTAATGTATATGGTAAAAAATTAATAATATTTATGTTAACTAATGGTGATTAAAAAATATAAAGAAAATAATGAATATAGGAAGTAATAATTCCGTATTTATTCTGATTGATTTAAAATTGTTTCTATGTTTGATAAATTGATTATCTTATTATTTTGAATGTTGGTCATAATTAGTGTTAATGTTGACTACAATTATACACACAATATTTGTCTAAAATAAAACCAAAATTACCATATATGTGACCCTATGAACCTATATAAATTCGGTGGCTCCATTTGCATCCGCTTTATTATTTTTTCGACCGTCAACAACGATGGAGATGATCAAGTTGTCAAAGAGTTTTGTTCGATCGAAGAGAACGCGAATTAAATTTTCACGAAATATTATGTCGAATTAAGCTGCAAGATACTAAACCATCACGATTTCCAAGTTATCTTCTCCAAATTTATTCAACTAATTAGGTAAATAAACTTATGGCGTCAAGATTATTTCCTTTGCGGTTTTGTCCATATTTAATTTTTTGCATTGCTATATAAGAATTAAGTTAATTGTTAACATTTTGAAACAGGACCGAAGTCGTTATGAAGCTACTTGAGTTGCCAAAAGACGTTCTAACTAGCAATCCTTGGAGGCTTGGAGCGAAAGTTTTCGAGCATGGAGAGCAATATTGGGCCATACTGTTTGAGGTAGGGTTACAATACGTCAACTTTTGATTACATATTATACATTTTGTATGTTACATGTGCTCAATTTTGGTTAATTCTTATATATCCAGCTACAGTGCTCTAAGTAAGATTGGTATGGATGAATCTGTTTTGGGGGCACTTCCACTAGATTTTTATTCAGTCATACCTAAAACGATGCTAAATAAATTGTACTTGGCAAGGCATCCAGAAGCCATTTACAGAAATACTTTGGTAAGGATGTAATTCTACAATTGTCATAATCAAATAAATGTGTCAATGTGAATGCAAATACTAATTAACTGCTAACTGCAGGAGTCACTTCAAAACCTTGATGTGGCGACACAGCTCGGTCACACTAAATCCGAATATACTTCGCGTGTCTTCAAGTTGTTGAGTAAACATGAATCAATTAGGGGACAAGGTGTTTATGAACTTCATGCAATCAAAAGTGCTATGAACGGGCGAAATATGTCTTCGCGAAGCATGTGTCACCTTCGCATGAGGCTGAAGGATACCCGAGATCGATGACATTAAGTTGGACAAGATTTGCACTCCTTTGAAACTCTTGGATTTTGATGATCCTTTACACAAAAATCGTATTTATATTTTTGGAGTGTTCATTGGTTGTAAGAGGTGCGATGCAGATCGGGAGTTAGCTAACTTGCGTCTGAACTACTAAACTCCGGAAGATTAGGCTCCGCATATCGAATTTGGCGACATATGTCTTTCAATTTAATTATTTTGTTACGGTTGTTCAAGTTTTATGTTATTCATTTCTAACTTAGTTTCAATTCAGCAAACTAAGTTATATTCAAGATTTAATACTGTTTTATAAGATAGATTCTCTAAGGTTTTTTTTTCTTTCATATATGACAACACAATTGGTATATTTAGTAGTCATACAACTTCGTGTACAAAAATGATGCCATTATACGTATATTAAAAACCGAAGTTGTTTAATAATCGACTCTGTAGTATTTTATGGAGATAATCAAATCGAGAAATACTAATTCAACTAATATCAAATGAGAATCAACCGTGAATCATATAATTGTTCGAGTTTCCACTCTTGAATATTAATTTCATGTATGGTTAATTTAATGCGTTCACATAATGACAACACAAAAAATATGGTAACGATATAGCAAGCATTTATATTAGGGGTCGATCTATATGGTAAGGAATCAAGAGTATTTATGTTAATTAATGGTGATAAAAAAATGCATAAAGAAAATCATAAATATGAAATATTTACTTCGTTGACCCCATTAATTGTATGTTAGCTATACGTGGAAGTTATACAATTATAATTTATTGATTAATTAGGTATTTATTTTTAATTTCGTTTACTGAGTTCGGACAAGATTTACGCGTGTTATTTATGTTTAATTTTGTTACTAAATTCGGACAAGATTTACACGTGTTATTTATGTTTAATTCTGTTTACTAAATTCGGACAAGATTTATGCGTGTTGTGTAAAATATGAAAATAAAATCTGGAAAAAAGAAAGACGGTTTATTTACCTAAAATATAGTATAAATGTATTGTATTGTATTATCTGCAAGAGTATTGTGAATGTGTTGTAGTGTAAACGCATTCTATATTCGAAAAATATATTATGTAAAAATAGTGTTGCTAAGAAAAAGGAATATGTATAATATACTAATATAACTTATTTCCATACATGATCAACAATATTGACGGTAAGAATATTTAGAAGATATTATTACAACTTAATTAATTATCTTTCCTAATCATGTTATCATGCATTCTCATTATAAACACCGTCTGGCCTAGCTATTCACATACAATTTTCTTGCAAATTCATTTCAGATTTCACAAATCATGATGACACAAAAACGTAGCTGCCATGGGATCAAGAGGACGACATTCACTGATTTGTTAAGCGAGTTGCAAGTAAAGATCATGTATATGGTGGCAATCAACAACATCAAAGATTGCAAACCGTCATTCAATGGTTAAAATTTTATTCATCTAATTATATAGTCATATCTTTTTTATTGTTCCGATTTTTCGACTTATTTGAGCTTTTTTTGGTTACCAGCTCCACGAAGTTCAAAGATATAGCCAATGTGCCAAGATTTTATGCATATATAAGGTTTGACGAGCTATCTAGAAACAAGTGGAAAAGCTCCAGACTGCCGAGGTTGAGTTCATGACAATGTGTGTAGTTGTCGCAATCCGATAAAAGCTATCTAAGAATGTTAATGGTAAAGATACACCTTAAATCCTAATCTCGGTTCTTTATGTACAATGGTTCTCAATATAATTTTTTTAATTCAATAAATTTAAATTTCAGACTGATATGTACGACTATAACGACTTCAGTCCGGTGAACTATCTATTGGATAAGATAATTTCTGATGGACACAAGTTTGCCCGATACGCATACATGTTGTTCCATTTTCTCTCGATAAATGTTGATCACCGACGTGTAGGACTTGAGGCATTGGTTTCCATTGGAGATGATCATGATTGTTTTGACAATGTCCTCACAGTTCAATCACATGCTGCTCCACTCAAACATTATATCGGATCTCTAATGTGACCAGCATTGTGTGCCTAAATATAAATCACATAGATCTACACAACATGTGACCATTGTAAAGCCGACTTCGAGATTGAGTGTTATACTAATAAGCAGTACTTTAAAGTTATTTGCTTTGAACACTATTTTCTTTGAATGAGGATTAGGTCTACAAACCTCTGATTTTATGTTTGAGAATAATGTTTTTTGTTGCCCAATATGATAATTATTATTATTTAATTTTTATTCCATGTCCGATTATAAAGTATTTAATGTTATATAGTTCATTATTAATTATTATAATTATAGAGATCATGTATTCACTTAAAGTACAAAAATTACACCACATAATTTAAGACATAAGATATGTATGGCGTCCATACATAGTGCCGTGAAAAAATTCAAATGGCTAGCAAAATTTTACTCCTCATCACACAGCCAGATTGTGAGTTTGTCTTTATTCAATAGATATAATTGCTAGCTAAATTTAACCACAAAAGATGGTTTATGAAGTTATGATTTTTTTATGTAATGACGTGAGAATAATTGATTTAAAAAACTATAGTTGGTCAATACTTCAAATTGTCGTGCAAGGTTTCATCATTCCCATTTGTGAAATTTAATTTGGTGTTCACATGAGAATATTTTTCATAAAATTTTTGCTTTAATCTCAGAGAAAAAAATGTTAATGGCCAGACATTTATTTGGAGCCATAAAACATTTAGGGGCTGATTGACATGCGACTTAAATGCTACGATTTAAATGCTTGAATAGTGATCGAATTTGTAGTGGAATTGTTAAAATTGTGTTTGGTATAGAATTGTAATTGGATAGGGTATTATAGATTTGTTATATAGGTTGTGTAAGAGATAAATGATTGGTGTAAGTATGATGTGATTGGTATTGAGATTTGATAAAATATGTATGAATATGAGATTGGTTAATTATTGGTATTTAAGGTTGTTGGAATGATGTGATTGGTTTAATT
>JAYMSP010003943.1:0-17893 GCA_036897095.1 Plantago elongata
CCCATTAATGAATCACGCAGGTACGACTCCAAGAGAGGGAGCAAGCCACTCTCGAAAGGGAAGGAATCAATGGCCTCAAACGCTACGAAGATCATTGTACCAAGAAGATCGAAGGACAAAGAGAAAGTAGCCTACGCACCAACGAAATAACTCACAAAGGGAATAACAAAGGAGGTCTACTTTGAAAGAGATGATGGCAAAGCAATATACGTTTCTCAATTCTGATGTTCCTAGAATATTCGACGAGCTACTAAAGAATAACTTGATCGAGTTACCAGAAATGAAGAGGCCAAGCGAGGAAGGATGCTTTGATGATCCCAAGTACTGCAAGTACCATCGTCTTATAAGTCTTGGATTGGACGACTTATAAGACGATGGTACTTGCATTTTACTCATCATTTTACCGGCCAAGCCCAAGACCCTTAACCCATTCAGGCCGACGTCTTTAGCATCTCCATTGCTTTTCTTCTTCATCACCTATGTACTTCCACATAACTTTTTAAGTTCATATAATTCAAGTTTGTCCCAAAAAAACTTTCCTCTCAATACCGAACTAGCAGGTTAATTTAACCGAGTTTATTCGCATCTAAATTAATCAAATACAAAGTAGGTTTTTCGAATGTGGAATTTAACACCACTTTTAATTTCCTAACTATCCAAAAACAATTATAATTAACAATATATGTATGAGAAATAGATAAATATGGTGTATATATGCATTAATTGATTGATTAATCTAAGGATTGATTATTTACGGGCAATTAAGAAAAGGAAGGCTACAATAAGAATCCATGTCAATGAATTGTCTGTCAGCTTGGAGACTTTAAAGCTCCAATTTGGGATTTTCCTTTAGGGCCTCTAGTCCTAATGAAAAGCCTATACTCATCAAAAGTCATGCCTGGATACATTGCTGGTTTATCTGGAGTCACCAGTTCTTTAGCTGGTTCTATTATCAGATCGCTTCTTGGATTGTAGAAATACGCTAGTGAAACGCGTTCTGCAGCTGAGTTCACAATCACCCTGTGCTCCACGCTTTTATAAATCGCATTGCTAAGTACCTGAATTCAAATCAACCGTATTCATACCACCGAATCAACGTTATGTATTTATACAAAAATGAAGTGTAAAACTTTAATATAGGACGGAGAATATTTCTGTAGTACCTATTGTAAGATCTTTAATTGATAAATAATAACTCTATTTTAATTAAGTGTAATAAGTATTTAATTAATAAAATTATTTAACTTTATACACACAATTGAATGAAAAATTTAAGTAAGACAAATGTTAATTTTTTATTTTTTTTAAATATAGTATTACAATTATATAAATAAATATGAATAAATTAATCATTAATACGTCGCTATTAATTTAATCATCATTCTCTATACAAAGAGTAAAATTACTCATTTTAAAAAGTTAAATTCGTAACCTCTAAAATATGAGATGTCTTAGTTCACCACTTCAATGTTAATTTTTCGTCTTATACAAGAAATATGTTTGTCACATATTATACACTAGTGTGGAGTATATGTATATAGTACATTTGTCGTAGTTTCAATTATTGAAGTTTGACTTATATAGAAAAAGGGAAATACTGGAGCTCTTAATTTGGACAAAAGGAGTATATTAGATAGTTCTTTAAAGTTCATTTATGATGTAGACACTAAGTTCAATCCAAGTAAGCGTGGGGTTGTACATGTTGATTAAAATTAATTTTAAATAAAATTTAATAGTGTTTGACATACCATATTAAAAGAAGCTTAAAATTATAAAAAAAAAGAAGTTATAGTATTTATAAAAAATAACTTAATTAGTTGTTTTTAATTGCAGAGAAAGCTACTACTTACTTAAAGCAGTTAGAAGCAGTGGATTGCTTCTCTGCTTTTGACGATTACATATTTTTTTCAAGAAAAGTTGCAGCAGAAATCTTGATTTAAAACACTAAAAAAATACTTTTACAAACATTAAAATCACAAAAGCACTGTTTTTAACCATTTGCAAACACGACCTAAGTTATTTGCAAGATTTTTCCTATTAAGGTTTTGTTTGCAAATGCTTAAAAAAAGTGATTTTGTGATTCTGAAGTAGCAAAAGCAGTTTTTTAATATTTTAAATTACGACTTTTACTACAACTTCTCTGGAAAAAAATATGTGACCGCCAGAAGCAGAGCACAACTCAATAGGTGCTTCTAACTGCTTTAAGCAAGTAGTACTTGTTTTTCAATTAAAAATAACTGATTAAGTTAATTTTTACAAACACTACAACTTTTATTTTTACAAATTTAATTGTTTTTTATATGTTATATTAAACACTAGTAACTTTTGCTTAAAATCAACTTTAATCAACTTTTAGTAGAAATAAACGAAAAGGCACCTACATAAACATTTGCAAACCCACACTAAAAAGCTTCAAAAAGCCTCCTTTTCGTTTTTCATTTTCAACATCAAAAGTAACTTGAACCCTCAATCTAGTAGTTAAAGGTGAAACATCATTTCACAAAATCTTCAAATAATAAATTTCAAATGGCCACTATAAAATTTCATATTTTCTCGTAATATAAAATTCATACATCATTAAAAAGAAAACTATCTCACATTCAATAAATGATACATAATTATACCTTTTTATTAATAAAAGTACATTTTTATTCACTATTTTTCTGGTTCTGTAATTGGGACTCTTTTTTGTGGTGAAGATTTTTAGTTGTGCTGCATTTAAGCCTACATGGAAGGTTCAGAAGTGCGCGATGTTGAGGCTTGGGTTCTCTTTGTTCGGTAAATGTTGTATTTTTAGTTTTGATATTTATCATGATGTATCCGAGAACTTGTTTGATGTTTTGGATGAGATGTGTTTATTCTGTTTGTGAGAGTGCATTCTTGTACTCTCGACCTTTATTAATATATTTTACCAATTAAAAAAAAAATCACTACTTTTCATATAAACTGCATATACATCACCTACTGTGAACTTTCCCGGAAGGATGGGCCGGAATGCAAACAAGTATAACATATCCTTGACCTATCAGGCCACGATCAATAATTGATCGTAGATGATTATGGTATCATTTTTTATTTGAAACTTATCAATATAAAATTTTCTCTTTTCACACTTTTTAATTGTGATAAAAGTCTAAAAGAAAAAGTTAAGACCTACACAATACCCATAAACAAGAATATTATTAGTAGAGAATTTTAGGCTACTAATTAGAAGTTCATGAGTTTATTTGGATCATTGACGGATAATAAATTTATTATGTGAATACATAATTTCTTAGATCAGCTAAGTGTTGAGAAGCTAACTAAACTAGCATGTGAAAAGAAAACTCATTATTAAATTTTCATTTCATAATTATTCCTAACCTAAAACTAAATAAAATAGAAAAATCAATCGTTACAATATTAGTCACTTTTTAAAATCCATACAAGTATATTACTAGTATTATACATCAATTGCCTTTTTCTTAATTAAGTTAGCACTTATAGAAAACGATCTCTATATAACTTTTCGAAAGACGGTATATGTTTTCAATAAAATCGTTCGTGACGTTTACGTCTAATAAATTAAATATCTAGAAATTATTTGATAACATCGATAATTTACTTTACATTGGTTCGTCTTTAAATATCTAGAAATTATTTTTCACAAAACTTATTTTTGTATTAGAATGTTCATGAAATATTTTAATGATGTTATAAAAGTGGCCGTGAAAATCACATATGGTACATATTTTAATAATTTGAAGAAAAGGTATTGTACTATTACTGAAATAATATATATTGATATAAGAATAAGTTTAATGTCCTTATGCCACTAAATAACAATTAGCTTAGCCAGCTAATTTGCTAAATATTTACATTAAAATCAGTTAATCAATTAGCTATTTTTAACTAGTTAATCAACCAGTTAATTCTTCAACTATCAAATCAGCAATCAACTTGTCAGATAGTTAAATTTTATTATATGATTTTATTAAATTATTTTCTATTATAATTTAAGAATAATTTATGATTAAAGTTGAAGACAGGTGATCGTATAAAGTTAAATAATAAATTATTTAGGGAACGAGATAATATCACTAGAAGTCTAGAAATTAACAGTTAAGTTATTTTTTTTCAACTTAAAATCACTTCAGTTTAGTTAAATTTAGTTCAGTTCAGCTTAGTTTACCTCGGCTTAGTTATAATTTATATGTTACTTTAGATGAGTTTAGTTTAGTTCGATTCAGTATAATTAAATTTAATTCATTTTAATTTAATAAATTTTAATTAAAAATAAAATATTCTTAGAACTATTCCCGTCCCGACAACCGACAATGACTTAATTAATTAATAGAGCTGTGATTGTGAAGTTCGGCAATTGGCCACCGAGTCTAAATGTTGCCACCACACTCATCGATGGGACAAACTTTATATTTACTTTCTTCCATCTCATTACATTATTATATCATCTGTCGCTATATATATATATGTTTAATTAATCAAATCAACCACGTTTATTATTCCTGTTATGAATGAAATCAACTTGGCCACCTTGGTCAGCCGACGACGGCTCGGGGACCTATGCAACTCATAGCACCACCATGTGCCTTTGCTACGTGAATTCCAATAGTTGTCATTTTCAATAATTGTTATGCTCACCATGTGAAGGGTGACTTATTGGAATCCATGTAACATAGGCACATGGAGGAACTGTGTCTTACATATTTGATTAATTTCATCAATTATTTAAATTAGAAGTAGTTGAAGTAGTTCAATTCTCATACGTTTCACTCATAACTAATAAAATCATACTTTAATTTAAATCACTTTTATTATTTTAAAATAAAAAATTAAGTCTTTACTTTATTTTTTCATTGGGAGGAATTAAAATCCTAAAATAACAAATGGAATCCAAGTTGATACAAAACCGACTTCAAAAATAGAAAATCACAACTTTCTATATATGGATGTTTGGCCAAACATTTAAATATCCCTATTTGACTCGATAAATAGTGATTTGGCCTAAAATACACGTCAAATACCTCCATTTCAATTCCATTCCAAACATAATTTCATCAAAATTCATCCAAATGCCCATTTAAATTCTATACCAATCAGCCATTTAGATTCATCACATGCACAAATACTCTAATAATTTAAGTTTAAATAAAAATTCATTAGAAAGCCTATTATCAACACATAACTTACCGATTTACAATATTATATTCACATAAACTTTATGAGTCACACCATTATATTAACTCATACCGAATCACTATCTAATACTTAATGTATAATAATTTTTGTTAGAGTTTTTTGAATTTAGCCCTTCTATATATAATAAATGTATATTATTCTATGTATATATGGATCATCCTAAATGTTATGTATTCTTATACTATTAATTTATATAAATGCACATAAATGTAATATTTTTTAAGACATGTATTAATATATTAATCTTTATCGTATAAATACTTCTAAAATTATATTATAATATAATATTACACTATAGTATAAATCACTTCCTCCATCTCAACTTCATCTTCTCGTATTCTATTTTGATCCGTCCAAACTCATCTTCTCATCCCTCAAATGGACAATTTATCTCTTACTTTTTTCTACTTTATCACAATCTCCCACTTTATTCATTGATTTCACACTTTATCACCTTCTATTCTATTTTATTCATTTTTTTCTTAATATTTATGTCCGATTCAGGTAAAGATGATCCCGAAACGAAGAAAGTACATCATCTCTAACTTAATGACTAATCTTCTTTCAAAACTGTACTGCATTTTTGGACATAGTACATTTAAAGTCATAATGATTTTTCCATCTTTCCATAAAATGATACTACAAAACGTAATACTCCTCCGTCCCGATTTGAAAGTTCCACGAGACCGAATACAAATTTTAAGAAAAAAGTGATAAAGTAGAAAAGAATGTAATAAATTATGAACGTGAATGGATGAGAAATAGTGACTAAAGCATGACAGATAATATATAAAGTATGATAAAAATTTTATGTAAAGAAGTTGAACTTTCAAATTAAGACAATTTAAAATGAAAAGTGGAACTTTTAAATAGGACCGAGGGAGTATTATATTGGACCTTTGATCACTTTTTTCAATAATGTGCATAGTAGGTTGGAAGATCAATCCAGACAGATTGTAAGCTATGTACTATTTTATAACTTCGTATTCGTTGGATAAAGTATAGTTATGAGGGAGAAAACATTGACTATTGAGAAAAACATATGCCTTAAACTAAGATTATATTTTCTTAAAGATTAATCAAGACAAAGACAGATGATAATACTAGTTGAATATAACCTTTAGTGACGAGTAAACCTTCCAACTGCAGACTAATTAGTCCATGTTGATTGAAACTAGATTAAACTAATCAGTAACCTACCCCGTAAGTTTTTTTTTCCATTTAAATAGTAATGTGACTCGTAGATGAAGGAAAAACGTCTTATTAAGTGAGCTACACTTCTTTGTCTATCTACTTCATATTAATTAATTATATACAATAGTTAAATTATACCTATCTGAATTATTTCATGTCACGTTAAGTAAATTCATCTAGTTGATAAGCTCATGTCAAATAGAATTGTAATTTATTCTTTAAGTGATTCTTAAAATTATTATTTTATCACGTAAGTCATTTTCAAAATAACTCGAACATCAAATCATGAAAGTTTATACGTATGGCCAAATTTGAGAGGGTAAACGTTAGTGGTCACCTGAATTTGATCCCCGACATTCACAATGATGGCATGTGGAGCTGGTTTGACGGTAATCCAACCATTGTCACGTCGGACTTGGAGCCCCGGAACATGTTGATCCGGTAGGAGAAAGGTCAAACCACCCGGATCTGAATGCGGAGACAGTCCTAGGGCCAAATCGGGTTGTGGACATTTTGGGTAAAAGTTGACCCGCAAACAAGCCCCGATATCTTGTCCTCCAAATGAGTTTTGCAAAAAATCTTCATTTAGTCCCAAATTTATGGACAACATTTTTAGTAATTCCCCACCTAGCCTCACAACTTCTGCAGAATATTCAAAGATCACATCCCTGCCATTCAAATACAACACAATTCATTAAGTTTGTCATAACCTATAATTTAAAATTAATATGAAATTTCAAACATATACATTCTCAACAATTTTTTTTTAAAACGACAAAAATTTGAATTACTCTCTACACTTCTATACCAACTTATACCAACACAATTTTACTCTGAACCACTTTATGTCTCCGTCAGGAATCGAACTATGCACCTCACCTCCTCTTTCCCATCAATACTAACATCATTTTACTCCTAAATCAAATTATGTTTTCACCGGAAATCGAACTCTGCACCTCCTCCTTCTTCTTCTCAACAATGACGACTATACTGACCATTACTTAATAGATATCTTAAACGTGTCTAGTTAGGCTGTTTTTAGCAATAGTAGTTAAAAAGTTAGTTGGTAGCTGATTAATTAGCTGGTAACTAGTTAAATAAAAAATTAACAAGCTAACTTGATTAGTTTCTCAAACCAATTAGCTTGTTATTGAAATTACGTACACGTAATATGGGTTTATATATAACTGAAAGCATTATTCGTAAACTGAGCCTTTGTAATTGAAACCTAACTTTGTCAATATTTGGTGTGTAAGGATCGATATTGGTAGAGAATAAACTTAATTTTGAGTGGTAGGGGTACTAGTCTATTTATTGAGATGCATAAAACGTGTAAGAAATTGTTCATTTGGCTTTTGGATTGGAAATGTGATTGGTCGTTGAGATTTAAATGGTTGACCAGAAAAAACATACAAAAGTACAATGTTTTATTTTGATCGTAGGAGAACAGCAAAGACTGAAAAGATCTCAAACAGTTCGCATATTTGTAAGAGCACAAAATGAAAGAGAAATACACCAGTTTAGTATAGAATTAGAATGTTAAGTAAAAAGATATTAATTGATTAATAATAATCAAATTAAAAGTAATTTATAAAAAATAAGGTTTCGAACAGAGTTAAAAATTGATAAGGTTATTAGCACGTGTATAAGACTAAGACAATGTGTATAAGACTTAATTGATATGTTTGATATTTTTTAAATTATTTGATTAATTTAGAGTTGTTAGTTTGATTGAAAAAGTAAAAATGAAGTGAAAGTAATCAGGTTTTACAGTGATAGATTGTTTAATAGAGAAAGTTTTTAATTATATATTTTATTATTAAAAATATAAAATAAATATTTAAAAATATTTTAAGAGATAAACAGTCTATTTTATATGGATGCCAAACAACCGCATATACTTGGATTTCAAAATTCTAACTACAAACAAATTTTGTCTTTTGTGTAATTAAGGGGAATTGTTTCATGGCCCAGTGTGTTTAATTCCAAACAGCTCAAATTCATAAAACGATGCTAAATTATATTTGTAACTTTGTTCACTGAAAACTCCTCATGTTCAATATACGTTAATTTTGTTCAGTATAGGGGAAACGCAGAATTTCTAATCAGGAGTAGCACTTTTTTTTTTTTTCAAGAATAGGTACATTTTTAAATACAATAATATTGAAATTTTTATATAATTAATAGTTATAATTAAATTATTTCAAAATTTCAATTCCATAAACATATTATTCAATTTATGTTGAAGGGATACATGAATATAAAATTTATGTTAAAAATAAGATGAGAAAAAGAAGAAAAAGAAAAGTGCATATACGAATAAAAAAATAAAAGGTTATGTATGATAGATTGTACAAGAAAATTAAATTTTAAGGTATATAATTGTTGTAAACATAAAGATAATCAATAAATGAAAAAATTAAAAGAACAAAGAAGAGAAGTTGTGAAAAAATAAATTAGAAAAAGAGCTGAAGGGATTTGACCTAAGGACCTGATGGATGAAATAATTATTACATGCCCACTGTGCTATAGCGTTTGTGCTAAAAGTTTTCAATAATCAGGATAGAATTATATACCTTTAAATCTTCAAATAGGGTTATAGTTTACATTTCATTTAAAAAATCGAGCCGCTTCTGGTTCAGTAAATTTCAGTTGAAGAGAATAGAACTTAACTAATATCATCCGTTAATAATAAAAAAAATTAAATTTAAATTTAATTAAAACCGCCGTGTTTCAGAAAACAAAATGCAGACAATTTAAAGTCGGGTTATTTTTTAATTAACAAATTTTATAACACCGAACATTAAAAACGTATTTAGAAATGCTTTATGTATTACATATTATCCAACTCAAAACCTTTATCAATACAATTAATGATCTATTATGTTCAACTGAAATTTACTAAATTCAATTAAACTAAATGAATCTGAACTGAACTGAATGAAACTGAACTGAAGTGATTTTCAGTTAATAATAAACCGTTTCTTTTACTTGTATATTTTATGGTTCGACTACAATTGTAACGACTTAACATACATTCATTTTAGTTGTTCTCATCATCAACCGTTAAATTATTATATAATTATTATTTTTAGTTGTAATCAATCATGGTCGTTTATCTTACTAGCTCGTAAATTCAGCAATAGAAATGGATGGTAAGGTCCATTACTAAATTTTAAATTAATTCTCATTAATATTTTATCTTATAAACAAAATATTAGAACTACACAAATTATATTTTCAGTTCACCGTCAGTTTTCTTCTACAAAATTCAAGGTTTGCCTTCTACATATCACTAATTAAGGATTTTGAACCTAGATTGGAAAAACCGGCTCATCTTGTCATGTTTTGTATGTCTGGACTATCTTTACTAGTCAAACTACTAACTAATTAAGAATATAAAATTCAACACGTGTTTTGAAAAATATATAATAAGATGACAAAATTAATCTAACATGTGCTTAATAGATACATAAAATATACTACTAATATTCTAATACTAGCAATTTGGTAGTCATGTATGATAATACATATCTGATGAATGCAACCTCTTATATATCCAAAATTATATGAAATTATTTAGCATTATATATGAAAAAGAAAAAGAAAAAAAGAGGACAACATTAAATTGATTTTGAAAATAACGTATAAAACCCTACATGCATGTATGTTGTTTCTATATATAACACAAAATGAATTCTAAGAATACAAGCAATTATGCATAGTAGTTTGTACATTAATACTATAGTAGGTAAGTTAAAGTAAATTACCTTAGGGAATTAGGAAGATTAGGCCACTTATTAAAATCCCGCAAGTGGCAAGGTAGATAGTGAAGATAATAATAATCACTCCAATCAAGAATAGCTCCTTTCTCCACCCCCAGCCGGCTGCCATACCCCTCATAGGTCGATGGCGAATTTGCATACACTTGTTTCACCTCCATTGGTTGGTGGAAGAATTCGCGCCAAACCTCTCTGGTGAGGTCCAACAACTCGGGACTAATCCCATGGTTCACGACTTGAAAGAAACCCCACTCGCGACTTGCTTCCGACACTTGTCCCAGTATCGACTCTCTTAGAGTTTTGTCATTTAACCCTTGTAAGTCGATAAGTGGGATGTTCGCATCCTTTGCAACCGCACCAAATGAAGGCCGGGACTCGGGTGGCTTCACGTATCGGTCGGGAATGGTATCCATGCACGTGTCGGATAGGGCTTGGACGCGGACTATAGGTTCCGGCCAGTCTCCCATAACTCAAATATGTTTTTGTTATATGTATGGATATTTTCAAAGGGGTGGTGATTGTTGTGGAAGGAAGTGGTGATATATATAGAGAGCATGAAATTTTGTGTTGGATAACAATGAACTATTGAAGTGCGGCTGAGAATAGCTATTCGTGGTGGGTTTGATTTTATTAAGACTATGTCTATTTCACACTAATGTGTGTATGAACATCTATAAAAATATGTGCAATTGTTTTATATAGCATATGGTAAACGCTAGTTTCAATTTAATAAATGTGCCATCACATTCACGTATAATATGAGCAGGCACGGACCAATGTGTATCGGAGGGACCGCTATCGCTGTCCCTCAATTTTGGATATGAAATACTTATGATACATCTTCTAAAAATTTAATGAATAGTGATATATTTAGCAAGAATAAATTATAAAAGAAATTTGTACAGCTTAATTGGTGCACCTATGTTTCATAAAACCTTCCCCTATAAATTGATCACAAGTTCATTCAATTCTCAGTAGTGCTAGATTTTCCAGCCATTTTATTTATATTATTTTCTACCATTTACTTCACATTTTTCATTGTTTCTTTATGATTTAGTAACATTTTTTTAATTATTTCTCTCTTTTTTAATATTCTTTTAGTTTACATTTCACAATTATATTTTATAAATACTTAACTTTATTTCATTTAACTCTCTTTGTTTCTTTAATTTTTCTATTTAATGGTAAATTCATTTACTTAATATACTTAAAAAAATTATTCCATCTAAACAAAGCTATATTATATCTAAATCCTCCTGTTTATGAGCACATAATTTAAAAAATTATAGTCTAAACATTGTTCTTTACTATGTGAGTTTTGAAAATGTAATTTTTATTAGTCATTCATAATAAAAAAAGTTAACTAAAGTTATAGTAATAAAATTTATTACCCCTGATATATATTTTTACGTCCGTTCCCGAATATGCGTATGTGTATGTGCATCATCTGGTTGAATACTTTGTTTTTAATTGGGTCACTTTCCTCAACCATCTACAATGACTTAAATATGATCAATATGGCCTTAAATATGAATGCAATATACAAGTGACAACTTGCATGCCTATGGCATCTAGGAAAGTCTTATGTGTCGAGTTTATCTTGCATGTATGATTGATATGTAACATCATATAAAATATCCATTTTGAAACATATTCCAAACTCCATCTAGCTAAATTTTGATTTTTTAAAGAGATTTTGATATTTACTTAATTTTCGGATACAATTGTGTCGAGAGGCATGTTCTTTCCTGTCGACTCTACACCTACTAAGGACATCACAATTTGAGTTACAAATGTTGTTTGGACACTATGAAGTATATGAAGTTACTATTCATAGACACCCTCTCATTAAAAATATTACGTTTTCATAATACTATCTCGAAATAGTGTTTAGAAAGTACAACAACAAAGCTATGAAAGATATAAAGTTCATCATGATTTCTGGTAATTAAATGTTCATTTTATTTCGTTAGCCTAACTTGAAAGATATGACGTTTTGATATTTTGTTGTTTAAATTTTAAATTTGGGTGGGACATTAAGTACAAGCCACGTGGGATATGCGCGCCCGGAAGTTCAAGTGGTAGTGGTGGTACAAGAAAATTCTGAAATTTGCTCTTAAATATCTTTGAACAAAATTTGGTGAGTATAATTGGTAAAGGATGAAAGGAAAAGAAAAAAGAAACGATGAATGATGGAATATAAGATATGAGATGGAGTGTGTCACATGAGCTGTTCCAATAACCATAGAAATTAAATCTTATAGTTGATTTGCCGGTTATAGTTTTAAACGTGCTCACAAGAACATGGCACGATCAATTGAAACGACATATAACAAAAATCTATGGAAATATATCCAATTTATCAATTTAATTGTGAAAGATAATTAAATTTCAATTTTTAGAATTCATTTATCAAATGTAGATAAAATACACTGGTTCTGACTGAGAAGGAAACTAATTAAATTTAATTATAAAATCAGCTTAAATACTTATTTATCAAGTACAAGGAAAATAAGAAAAGAAATCTTAGAATAAGGTTTTGTTGGGAGCCATAAAGTGATCATATCGGCTGCAAGGATGAGGTGATGGGCCCGAGCTCCGATGATGGTGGAATTTTTTTTTAAATAGAGTGTTAGTTTTCTGAATAGAGTCATGTATTTATTTTCTTAATTTATCATTGATTGTAACCCGAATGGATGATGTAAACATACAATATATATCGGATTTTTGAAAGAAAGAAAGAAAAGAATAAGGCTTTGTTTAAAGCATAACCAACACAACCACCCTAATCTAGGAAAGCACGGTATTTGCATAGCTTTCTATCCTCCCAACATATCTTGATAACATTAATAACTATATTCTCATCAGGCCTAACATTTAAAGGTTTATGTTTCAAGATTACTTGATTTCTCTCCAACCAAATAGCATAAACGGACTTCGTGAAAGCACAACGTATAGTATCTTCTTGCGCCAGACATTGCACCATAGTTGCATGCATAACTAGTCGATTTCCTCATCCCAAACCCGTGGAGTACGCTGAATCCCCAGCCATGCCTCCAAATATGTTGTGAGAACGGCAGTCAAAGAATAGGTGCAACAAAGACTCATTCGCTGGGCAAAATGCATAGGTCGGAGATATTAGGTTCCACCATCGTACTCTATATTTTATTGCAAGACGTTTAGAGTCCCATCCAAGTGCAAAATTGAGCCTGAGGTTGTACTTTATTATCAAACAACCATTTCTTCCAATGTATATCAACCATTACTCCACGCAGTTTCTCATATAGTGCTCGAGTATGGAACTTCCCGGTGTGTCACATTTGCGTCCAAATCGCCGAATGTTACACGATATTTTGGCTCTTCATGATGGCCTTTAAGATCTAGAAGGCATCCGTAGGGAGTTACACACCCATCACCTTTAGTTCTTTGATATAATAGATATGCCCACTTGACCCATGATTTATCCGCTTTACAGCTGATGTTCCGGAGCAGCTTGACGACAGTACACGCATTCCAATCTATCACCGAAGTGAGATTAAGGCCTCCAACACTCTTCGTATCAAAAACCTTATCCCATGCAATAGAGGCTCGTTGAGTAATTTCCGCAGTGCCACCATATGAAAGAGCATCAACGGGTTTCAATATGTCGAATCACCTACTTTGGCATAGGAAAGACATACATCTAATAATGAGTCATCACTGGTAGAACACTACGAATAAGTTACATCTTACCAACATAAGTAAAAAACTTCGAACACCAGTGTTTTATCTGAGCAGTGATCCGGTCGATGAGGGATTGACACAATCGAACAATCAGTTTTCGGGTGGTAAGCGGCACTCGACCATATTTGACCAATAGTTGACCTTCCACAAATCTAGTGGTCTTGTGTAACTAATTAAGGAGGGTACTGCTAACTCCTCCACAATATATACGACATTTGTTGTGGTTTACGAAAAGTCTCGTGGCTCTAGAGAATTTATTGAACTGACTCATAAGAATCGCAACAGATTGGGAATCTTCTCTAACAAATAGAAGATCATCTGCAAAGTAAAGATTCACAATATCTAATCGTTCACACTTCGGGTGGAAATTGAAAAACAGGGCATTCTTGACTTGTAGTATGACCCTATGTGGGTACTCCATCATGATCACAAAAAAAAGTAGAGAGGAAATAGGATAACCTTGACGTAAACCTCTTTCCACCTTTGTAGTCGTGAAGTAGCTCCATTGATGGAGAATCCGTATGAGACCGAGCATACACATCGCATGATCCACTCCATGAACTGCACTGGGAAGCCAAGTTCATTCATAATTCTTTCCAGAGCACTTCATTCCATGGTATCGTAAACTTTTTGTAGTCCATTTGAATCATGCATCGCGGGGAAACATTCTTTCTATCATATCCTCACACCAGCTCACTAGCCAGAAGGATGTTATCATGGATCACCATTTTCGGGAGGAATGCGTATTGTCTTTCATCCACCACGGAGTTGATAACCTTACTTAGCCGGTTTGTAAGGATCTTGTAGATGATTTTGTACAGGGTAGTGCAGCATGATATAGATCTCATCTCCTTCATGGTGCAGGTTCTAGTCGATTTCATATTAAGGGTGACTAGGGTACAATTGATAGCTTTGTAAAACCTCCCATTTTCAAAGAAATTGTAAATGACAGCAAGAACATCCACTTTGATGACCGACCATGCAACTTTAAAAAAAACGAGGATTAAAACCATCAATACATGGGGCTTTCGTATCACCTATGCCCTGGAGAACATCCCAAACCTTTGTCTTAGTAACCTTTCGAATAAGCCCAAGTCGTTCATGTAGATTAAGCTGCTTCTCATTCCTTAGGGCCTCAATGTCCATTGCATCCAACCGAGGCAACTTTGTACCCACAAGAGCCGTATAGAAAGTAAGGACCTCATTCTTCTTCACGTTGTGCTCCGTCAATACCACTCCCTCATTCGTAATTAGTCTCTTAAAGCCAACTTGCCGATTCCTATCCTTGACAACGACATGGAAGAAGGCATTTTTCCATCCCCCACTCGTAGCCAGTGAACCTTTGCCTTTTGTGCCATAAGTGACCCCTCAATCTCATTCCATTTGTTTACCTCTGCCAAAGCTTATTTAACTCAATCAAACCGGCCAATGTCAAAACGGCCGAGGAGGAGCTCACCTTGCGCAACTAGTAGTTCAATGCGGGTGATCAATTTTATTCGTGCCCCGGTATACTACCGACCCGACGCCTTCATGTGCGGATGGAGAGCAGTCAACCGTCTCCTTACCGCCCAGTACCCCGTGTGCCTCCAATGCACATGTATGGTCTCAAGGAACTATCATGTGTAGCCATGTTGTTTATGAACAAAACCGGTGATGTCTCGTTCTATTCACCACCTCCACCTGCATATGTAACAGGCGTGACCGAATACCCCCAGGTTCCAGAACCATAAACACCATATAATCAATTCTTTGGAACCACTCAGGGTTGCAAATGACGCGATCAATGCGGGAGTAGATATGTCTATTCGACCATGTGAAGTGATCGCCAATCATGTCCTTCTCGGCTAGGCATGTAACATCCATCATATTTACAAGATCCCGGAACTCCGTCGCCAAGTTAACCACCTATTCAGTCTTCATAATGCAATACATTGTTAAAGTCACCTATTACCATCTATGGGTGATGGGTCCCATATTTGTGCCGCCAACTATCCAATGTCACTTCATAGAGTGCCGTCAACTCTTTGACTGCAATTATCTGACTAAACTGAATTATAATATAAAATATAACTAAGCGTAGTTGAACTAAGTGGATTTGAACTTAACTGAATGAGTTTATAGACGAAGAAAAATATAGCCTGACTAATAAGGAAGTATAATACATTCAAAATGAAAACTTCTAGATTCATTTTTGTTGATTTTCAATGATGATTTCGTTTAACATTGGGTTTTTTAACATATTAATATTGAATTATATCAAATTTATAATCTATAATATTATTATATTACATTTTAATTTGTTTGATTTTCGGTATAATTAGCACTATCACTTTGTGTTTAATTGCATTACTAGAAAAAGGTCAATAAAACGAAGGAGGTAAAGAGCGAGGGCAATAATGTGATGCCCCGTCATGCACGAAGCACCCTGCTGCATTCTTCGTACCGAACCATTTCTTATATGTCAAAAGTTGCAGGAACGGACTAAACCAAAAGTCATATACTATACCTGAAATTATTTAATGTTCCTTGTATAAGAATGTAGGCCCATCATTTATTTTCATCACTATAAATTTTCATCAAGTTACATGCCCAAATATACCATAGTATTATCCTAACTTCTCCAGTAAGACTCTCCTATAGAAAAATTTGGACATCAGAAGAGTGAGGGAAGTAAGTCATTAGTTACTTAGTAAATTTAAACGTGACACGATATTAAAGAAATAATAAGAGTTTAACATGGCAATAGAATGACAGGTAATATAAATAGAGATTTTTGACAACGAAGTGTAGCTCAGTTGGTACGCCGCTACCCCTCCAACCAATAGGCCGGGAGTTCAAGTCACCTTTAACCGTTTCAAAAAATATATTCATAAATAGAGATTTTAATATGGCCGGATGTTGATACAGGTACTAATTGAATGCAAGGAACATGAGAAATATATCCTGATATACTACCATATAATTCAGGGGATGAGCTACCTTGAAACACAACAATATGCATATGTACATGTTGATTGGACCGTTTATTGCAGCCACCTCTAACTACCTTAACATCAAAAAGTGGGATCTGATAGTAATTTTAACTGTAAGTCCTTTATGTCCAATAATTGCAAGTTGAAGTTCTAGGGCCCAGAAGTTCAAACACGAACATAATTAAAAGGAAAACATGAATTCCAATTGTTCAATTTATTTTTTTTAAATCGACAAAGGGGTAATTTGAACCCCACCTATTAGTTGGAGGTGAAGCGTCTTACCAACTGAACTGAGTTTCGTTGTCTACAAACGATATCAATGCACGATATTGTTCAACTTAGTTTCACGATATCAAGAAACATTTTAGTATTGTCTACAAACACAACAAACAATGAGATACATTAAAGACAACGAAACAAAACTTAGTTAGTAAGTCGCTTCGGCCTCCAACCAATAAATTGAAAATTCGAATCATCTTTAAAAGTTTATTCTCATGATGTAATGTTAAGATTTTCAATAAAGATATGGCACTTTTGTCCACTGGATAGGATAGCGAGGAAACTTTTTTTATTGTGTTTTAACGAAACCTCACCGTGTCGTGGTTAACATATAGGTTACGATACGTATTATTAATGCTATTTTCATTTATTTTTTAAGCTCTACCAAATCATATAGTTGATCAATATACTTATCTACAGGCACGGACTTACATACAAGGTAGGGACCGCAGTCGCTACCCCTCGATTTTGGACATGAAATGCCTATTATATCCCTTCCGAAAATTTAATGAACACTGATATATTTAGTAATAATGAAATATGAAAGAAATTGGTACGGCTTAGCTGTGCACCTATGTTCCATACATACTTCCCTATCAATTGATCCCAAGTTCAATTCTTAATAATGTTAGATTTTTTAATCATTTTGTTTTTGTTTTCTACCATTTACTTGACATTTTTCATTGTTTCTTTATGATTCAGTAATATTTTTTATTATTTCCCTCTTTTTTAATATTCTTTTAA
>JAYMSP010003944.1:0-17885 GCA_036897095.1 Plantago elongata
CCTTACTCCGTCTCCATCCCCATCTGCGACATCAAATACTCCGTCAAGAGCGCCGCCAAGGAGATCGCCTGCGGTGACATTCCCGATCCAGGATCTATCAAGGCCAACGACAAGACGCTGCTCGAGGTCACCGTCAAGATCCCGGCCGCCTCCTTCAAACTCGAACACCGGCCACTGAAATCGATCGGATCGACGGAGAAGACGAAATGAGAGAATGGAGAAGACGAAATGGAGAAAATGAAATAAGAGAATGGAGAAGATGATGGAGAAGACGGCTACTAGGAGTAGGAGAAGAGAATTAGGGTAAAAAAATGTAAAATAACAAAAATACCCCTGTCTAACAGATAAACTGATATCCGCGGATATCCGGCGGATTTATCCGTTTTATCCGTTCAAAACAGATGAAGGAAAATCCCATCCGCGATCCGGTCCGTTTTTTAACGGATCGATCCGTATCCGTCCGTTTTTGCGGATAACAGACCGGATTCGCGGATACGAATAAAATGAGCAGCCCTACCATCACTTCATCAACTAGTGATGGAGTATTCCGCCGTTATGGTCTTGATTACTTGTTACTCTTGGCCTAGCTTCTTAAAGTCTTTGACATACTAGACGATCGGGCAATCTAGTGTTCATCTATAACTTACTGTTTGGTAGTGTCTCACCTCTTTTTTTTTTTTTTTTTTCCCCCGCCTCCATCGACCTCCCATCTGCTATTGGATCCGATGAACAAGAAGATTACAGATCTTAGATCTTAGATATCATATTTGAATATGAGGAATAAAAAGAAGGTTATAGATCTCAGATATGCTTTTTCTATCTTTTTTAAAATTTTTATGTATTGTAGTTGTAGAAATGCAATAATATTGTATTATTGCATTATATTATTGCTTATATTGAATTTTGTATAATTTTTTTAATTTTTTGTATAATCGTATTGATTATTGTAGTTTTGATTTGTATATCAACCGTATTATTATTCGATTTGATTACTGGAGTTTCGATAAATCAAGATCTCACCTGATTTATCATATTTTTATTTTGTATTCCGTATATTCGTATACGAATTATATATGAATATACGATTTTTTTTTCAAATAGCTATTTGCGACGGATAAAATTATTCGTCGCTAAAATCAACGACGGATATTTTTTAACCGTCACTTAAATCAGCAACGGATAAAATAAAACGAGTCAATTTGTCGCCCTAATTCGTCGATCCAGAGCTCCATGGAGGGACAAACTTATTATTCGTCGCCCTATTTGTTGTGAAAGGATGGGGCAACGAATTGCTCCCTTCGGGGTGACGAATAGCTTCCGTCGCCCAGTTCAGATTTTTTGTAGTGCATCAATCTATAAATTGATTGATGGGTTTCGATTGATTTTATGTTCATTGGGTGTGTGCTGGGTTTGGTGAATCAGACTTTTCTAGCTTTTTACTCCGATCAAGAAAATGAACTGGAGCATGATCTAAGCCTTTTTTTTATAGAATCCGAAAGTGCAGACAAAAACTGGCATTTCTCAAACGAGATTGAAACAAGAACAAGTTAAAGGACATTATTTGGATGAATTGGTGTTTTAAGTCGTAAACATTTTGTTTTTGTGTAGTTGGTTACACTTAAGATAATCAGGTGAATGGTGAGGAGTTTATTGATTACTCTATTTGATATAGAATTGTAATTGAATCCGTATAAATAGTGAGAATTAATGATTAATAACTAAATTACAATTGAGTTATTAGAATTAATGTTTGATATATAATTGTAATTGTATAGTTGATTATTGATGAATAATGACTAAATTATAGTAGATAATTAATAAATAGTCAATTATAATTGAATTTTATAATTTAAATATAAAAAAATATATAAATACTCAATTGTATAACATACGCAAATTAATGAAACTTCATCTGCAAATTGCAGATGAATTGCGATTCTCAACCAAACAACCGGTTAAAACTGAGTTATTGTTAGTCACGTTTGCTAAATTGATTAATGAGTAGGTCAGTGTGTCTATGTAATTTGATTTTGTTGTTTAGTTTGCATTTGGGTTGGAATTATTAGGATGAGCCAAGTACTCATGCACTGGCAGCACTGCCACCTAGTATAATTTTATGTTCTCATTACTAGCAAAACAAGTAACCATATATTATCAGTAAATAAATAGTTTATGATCATATTGCATAAATTATTTCCACATGATGATTATTCAAAATTAATAAAATAAAAATAAAATAAAAAGGTCGGACTGAATCGTGTTCGGGTCCATAACGAGTTCACAAGTTGGGTTCGAGTACGGCTCCTGTTTGACGGGTACGATACGGGTACGGGTATATACCCCACCCGTACCTGTACATCATTATATGTGTTTGTGCGGATTCGAGCCGGATAAGGTACTTGCACTAAAACTACAGTTCAACTCAGTTGTGTTTTTATCTAAAAAACACACACAAGGACGCAATTCCAATTCAAATAATTTAACTCCAGTTTTATACCAAACAGTCCCTTAGCAACTCCAGATGCCCATATGGTGAAGGATTATCGACCCATCTCATGTTGTGCAATCCTGTATAAGATTGTATCTAAGATCCTTACCACTAGACTCAGTAATGTACTTCCTGGACTTCCACATGAAAGTCAGGCCGCGTTTATTCCAGGTCAACAGATTCAGAAGTAGTGGTGCACCTAAATGTATGATGCAAATGGATCTACATACGACCTATGATACAGTGGAGTGGTCAACACTTGAAGTGATTCTTAATGAACTTGGGTTCCCTTCTCAGTTTGTAAACTGGATTATGATTTGTGTCTGCACTCTGTGATATCGGTACTTGATTAATAGAATGTCTTCGCAGGTGTTACAGGCGAAGAGGGGTCATCGACAGGATGATCTTGTGTCTCATCTCCTATTTGTTTTGATCATGGTGTATATGTATTGAATTTTGCAAGAATTAAGGCATATCTCGGACTTTAACTTTCATTCTCGATGTGAGAGATTACAGATTATCAACTTTAGCTTCGCGGATGATCTTCTGCTTTTCTCTCGGGGTGATCCTATATCTATCCAATTGGTTATGGACAAGTTTAACAAGTATTCTTATGCCACAGGGCTCCGAGTTATTCCACAAAAATGTCACATTTACTTTGGGGTCGTGGAACCCAAGGTGAAAGATTTGCTCCAGCAGCTCACGGGATTTCATGAGGGTTCCCTCCCCTTATGTTAGATTGGTGTGTCGCTCACTAGAAAGAGGTTGACGATCGGACAATGTCAACCATCGATAAGATTGTACCCGGATACAACATTGGAGTACTAAGCTCCTTAGTTATGCGGGTCGAGTGCAGCTTATTAGGAGTGTTTAATTTGCTATTACTGACTATTGGCTCCAATGTTTTCCACTTCCTAAGCAGGTCATTAAACAGGTTGAAGTTATATGTCGGTCTTTCCTCTGGTCGAATAGCAAGACTGTCACTCACAAACCTCATGTGACGTGGAAAAAAGTCTGCAAACCTAAGTCCAAAGGTGGACTACAGATCATCGCTCTGCAGGATTGGAATAATGCTTACATGTTGAAACTTCTTTGGAATCTTAGCGGTAAAAAACGACGATCTCTGGGTCAAATGGGTTCATATATATCATATGCCGCAAGAGAGGATGATGGTTGCTGATATCCCTAATTCATGCTCCCAGATCTTTCAGGGAATTCTCAAGTGTCGACCGCTTACCCTCCAAAAGTTCAAAACAGGCCTCGGGGACACGGTAATGAGGTGACATGGCACACACGTTTTTACATAAATATTGGCCCCCATCATAGTCGGTGACATGGTTGGCCTGTCGACTAGCCTCAAAGGAGAGAGTCTTTAGATTTCACATGATACAAAACCCGTTCTGATGTTTCTGCACGGAGACAGAAACTCAATACCACTTGCTTTTTGACTGTGACCTCACCTCCGGAGTATGAAAATCCATGTTGAACTAGATGGGAGCTCAGCGCACTTCCCGATCTTGGAATGTTGAGATATTGTAGATCCTTCGCACCAGTCGTGGCAAGGGGTGGCGTGCCAAGCTGATGAAGCTAGTTTCTACCGAAACTGTTTACGTGACTTGATTGTTTAAGAATGTTAGTAGTCATATTGCTAGGAAATTTACTGATAGTATTGTCTTTAGAGCATGGAAAGCTCCTGAGCTACGGACCCATATTGAAACCTACTAGGAGTTTAGCTTGCTTAGCTCTTTTGTTGTTGACATTTTTAAACTGAATCGCTCTTAATTACTTTATGTTTTTCATTTTTTTTTGAATTTATAATTAAAGTTTAATAAATAGATTTCACAATCTACATATTAACATTATATATACAACAATTATAGGGTATCTTACATATAACGAATACTTATATTATGATCGGTAGAAAAAGAAAGAGGGAATTAGATGATGATCAAACAATAAACCCGGTTAAGGATCCTATCAGCTTTCAGCTAAATGAGTGCATGGACTCACTTTGTTTGCTATCTACCCCATTCATGCCCTAATTCCACACTCCATTTCATTTAACTATTTGCAGATTCATTTTCCAGACAAATTATTTGCAGCCATGATTCATCTACAAAGAAAGATTGGAGCTCCAAATAACCCGAATTCATCTCATCTCTTTTCAGGATTATTAGTTCTTCTTCTTTACATCCTAGTACTACTAGTAGTAGTACTCCCAACAAACAGCTGAGTAACCAGAAGAAGCCCAGGTATTTGGATTTCAGTGGTGTTCATAAAGGTCAGTGATGCTCTTCATTTGTTTCATCGTATGCTCAAGAAGCAACCTCTTCCTTCTGTCATCCAGTTTAACACATTAATGGTTCTGGTTGTCAAAATGAAACACTACAATACTGCACTCATGTTTGATGAATTGCGCCAAAGGAGTGAAGTCACTCTCAATACTGTCATTTATTCCTATTGTCTTCTCAACCGTCTTGATCTTGCTTTTCCTGTCTTGGCTGTTTTCGTTAAGTCCGGCTTCTCACCTACTACCCCCACCTTCAACACTCCTATTAGAGGCCTCTTTTCTCAAAACAAGGTATCAGAGGCTGTAGCTCTATTCAAAAAATGCTCAACTCAAAAGCTCTGTGAGCCCGATGTCTTCACGATTAACACTCTGATCAATGGTCTCTGTAAATCTGGAAATATCCCTACTGCCATTAAATTGCTGGAAAATAAAACCTGCAAACCTGTATGCTTACAGTACAGTTATTGATGCATTGTGCAAAGATAATCTGGTTGATGATGCTCTCTGTATTTTCTCAAATGGTTGCCAAGGGCATCTCACCCGACGTGGTCACTTATAATTCATTGGTTCGGGGATTATGTTATTTGGATAGATGGCAAGAGGCCAATGCATTGATAGATGAGATGATAGTCATCCGTGATATCTCTCCAAATATTGTTATGTTTAACACCTTGATAGATGCCTGTTGCAAGAAAGGAAAGATTGAAGAGGCCGAGCAGGTGTTGGAGCTAATGAAGCAGAGAAGTGTCTCTCCTAATATTGTTACGTACAGTGCACTGATCAACGGATTTTGCATTGAAGAAGAAATGAGCAAGGCAAGAGACATGTTCAAGCTAGTTGTCGATTCTGGTATGACGCACGATGTAGTCACCTATAATACTTTGATGGATGGGTATTGTAATAAGGGGGGCGTAGATGAAGCTTGGAGACTCTTTGTTGAAGTTCCTCATTCTGGATTAAAACCCAGCAAAATCACTTATAACATCATGCTGCGTGATGGAAGGATGGTTGATGGGAAAAAGGTTTTAAATGATATGCGAGCAAACAATGTAACTCTTGATCAAGTAACTTACAATAGCTTGATCGATAGTTTCTGCAAGAATCATGAGATTGATGTGGCATTTCCAGTTTTGCGTATCATGGAAGACAATGGTGTTCATCCAAACAAAATTATATACACCACCCTCATTCATGACCTATTTGAAGATGACAAATCTGATATTGCTATGAATCTATTCCATTCACTGCTTTCGAAAGGTCTGCAACTCGATAGTGTTGCATACAATGTTTTTGTCAAAGGTTGTCTTCAAAGAAATGAGTTTCTGAAAGCAAAGCCAGTACTCGAAGAAATGGTCAGAAAAGGAAGGTCGCTCAAATCTGCTACTTTATCCATGTTGTATGATCATTGTGATGATAGAGATTATTTGGATATCATTAAAGCTCTTGTGCCAAAAGATGTCTAGGTCAGGTTCTATTTCCTATTCAATCATAAGTTGTGGTTATCGTTCTGCAATTCATTACTTCAATATTGACCATTACTGATTTACTGTATTTTGTTTAAATCCTTTCAAACTTGAGCAACCCCTGCAGGCGGACCTATGATTTGAAGTTCAGGGCAGCTATAGTCTGATCTGTTCTGTTCAGTATTACTATCTTGGGTGGCCTTTATGTAAGATCACATAGCACATGATTTATGTTAGGAAAGATGAAATATGTACACTTTCATCTGGAGCTTTTAGAATACATTCCTTATTTGACTGTATATCTTGCTTTAAGCCCTTTGGCATGCATTAGAAAGTTAGAAACTATTATCAGTCAGCATATACGATTTTTACTGAATGCTCCAAGCACCACCATTTTAGTAAGTCGGTTTTCGTATTCAGTATTATGATCTTGGGTGGCCATTACGTAATATTGCATAGCTCATGATTTCTGTTAGTAAAGAATATCAAAGATGAATGCTGATGTTTTGTGGTGGTGTCACTTGAATTTCTCTGTGCATCAATTCTCCACAGTTTCACTGTAGATGAATTTCCACCATTTACAGATGAAGTATTTAGTTGGTTTATAGTCGAGGATAATCGTCTAGGTTTACCTTCACGTTGCAACATTCATCTTAGAGCGACTCTTAGATTGAGCAGAATCTGCTTACCTGTCTATCCAGAATCTGGAATAGTAACCATAGTTTTGATTTCTTGGGTTTCTCTTTGTTTATCACTAATGTCAAAGAAAATTTAGCTTCATCTTTGGCCAGGCATTGTAAATTGTTTGTAGCAATGAAGATGAGTAGAAAAGTTTCTTTTGTTGCATATTCATAGGGTTTAAACTTAAAAGTCAAAGAATTTGTTTCACTAATTTCCACAACTCATCTCCTAATAGGCTAATACACATGACATCTATACAAGATTAATGAATTAAACATCTCGATAATATTAATGTAACATTTGCTCAATGTTCCAACAGAGAACCAAATATTCTGCATCAAAATCCACGCACGAATTATGACATATTCAGTCAAAATGGCGCTTGAATATACACGCACTACAAAATAAAAATTAATAAATTTAATTTTAAAAATATTTTTCTATTTTCTAATCTAAAACAGTAATTTAATTTGAAAACAAGTAAATTACACTGTTAGATATGCTTGGCTCATCTAGATACCCAATAGTGGTACAATTACAGTAAAATCACTATAAATTAATAATGTTGGGATTGAAATATTTTATTAATTTAGCGAGATATTATTATATCGATAAATTAATAATATATTAATTTAAAGAATTTTACGTATGACTTTTAATTGCTTCGACACTGCAAAGTTCGTTCGACGAATTCAAACGACTCATGTGATATAACGATTCAAATTCTGAATAATACATCGTGAGCTTGAGAACTTAAGTATGGATATGCATTATCGACACATAAACGGTTAAAGGTGACTCGAACCCCTAACCTATTGATTGGAGTTGAAGCGTATTACCAACTCAGGTGCGCTTCGTTTTCTAACTGTTGTTGCCCAGGATCGAACTGGAGACCTTTAGTGTATAAAATAATGAAAATAGCATTGAAGAAATTGTGGTAGATACCATTCAAAATCTTGTCGATGGCGAAGTTGAGGATGATTAATAGATTTGGAACCCATCACTCTTTACTGAAAAGAATCATTTCAAGCGGCAATAATCTTCACAACTTTTTGTTGCATTATGAGAAGTCAACTCCCCAACTCTTAAGTGCAATAGGAAGATTCAAATATGAAATCAATATAGATTTGATGTTAAAAAGAAAAAAATAAGCGACTATAGATTCATTTTTTACTACATAGACTTAGAATTTTGAAGTGTATCACGCACGGGCGCATACAGATATATATGTGTGTGTGTGTGTGTGAGAGAGAGAGAGAGAAATATTTAGTAATTATTAATTTATAGTTTCGTTGGGACCAGTATATATACATTGAGATTTTTAAAAAGTTATTATCTTATTATTTTATCGATTGAGATCCAATTTTATACTGGTCCCAAGTTGGGACTGGATAAAATTATTAATTTTATCGAGATTATTAATTTATCGAGTCTTAATTTATAGAGGTTTTTACTGTATATGCAGATCCGAAAAGTTATTTTTTGTTGACCAATTTTAATTTATATGTATATACGTTCGCATGCACAGACGTATATACGTGTGATACGTATGTATGTTGCATGCCAAAGTTTTGGAAAAAGTAAGATTTTTCTAAAAAAGAGGAAAGTCAAGGATTTTGTATTTTTTTTTTTTTTTGCAATTTTTGAGTTTTTACGGTATGACGGTCGAGTTTCAAAAAAACCGTCGAGATATACATTGTTTTATTAAGGTTTTAATAGATTATGTTATGGTTTTAAGTTGTTAGGATTAAAAGTTACAGTTGAGTTTTACGTATATTCGTCTGCGTTTTAAGAAATAATGTGATTGTTTTAATGCGTTGGTATTGTATGTTCAATTATTTTTTTACCCTCATTTGTTAAATATTTAATCGATGGTATGCTGTTTTAAATTAGTTAGATGATAGTTTTAGATGATTTATGTTTTAAGTGACACTTTAATATCAGTAGACAAGTCTAAAAATTTCATTTACATCATTAAAATATTAATAAACAAGTTTAAATTAAACTACTTGCAACTTCCAGTTATTATAGTATTTGTGATGCAAATGCAAATATATTTGTTATAATTAAATTTGTTGGTGAACTTAGACACACTCTGTCGTTTGTTGCTTCAATACTGCAGTGACACATTTGAAAGATATATCCATCAAACTCACGATGTTATCATCAATACCTGCTTAAAAGTTAAAACAATAACGATTCAATTTAAAACTATCACAGGCGTGGTTAAAAGATTAAAAAAGTATGAACATGAAACACAAGCTAAAAAACAATAATATTGACTATTAAAATTATAATAATGTCTTCTAAGACGATAACAATGTCTCTTATAATTACAACAAATCAGAAACATGCAACACAGACTAAAAATAATAATGTTAATTCTAAAATAATAACGTTGTTTTTTAAAATTATAACAATGATTCTTAAAACTATAACAAAACATAATAATGCGAACGAGTTACGAACAGTAAACAAAACAGAAAAACACATCACAAGCTAAAAACAATAAAAATGATTCTTAAAGCAATAACAATATCTCTTAAATCTATAGTAAGGCAAAATCATGCAACCCAAGTTAAAAACAGTAATGTTGATACATAAAATCATAATATATTCTCTTAAAGCTACAACAATGCCTCTTAAAATTATAATGGGCAGAAACATGCAACGCAACCTAAACACAATAATATTGATGTTTAAAACTACAACAGTGACTCTTAAGAATATATCAATGCATCTTATAACTATAACATGGCAGGATTATGTAACAAAAACTAAAAACTATAAAAATGATCGTTAAAACGGTAAGGTAAGTACGGATATAATTTCAGACGTGAACATATTGTCATGAATGATTTTCATATTTGGCGAACAAGCTTCTTCATCATTTTGAATTTGTGAATTTAAACATTATAGATACCACATCTGAAAGTTTTAAAGATCAAATCATGAAAATTGAATCGAAAAAAATCATTAAACACACACAAGCTAAAGACATTATTATTGATGCTTAAAACTATAATATTGACTCGAAAAAAAATAACGATGCATCTCAAAATTATAACAAATCAGAAAAATGCAACACAACCAAAAAACCGTAAGAATAGTTGTTAAAATTGTAATGCATGTACGGATTTGTTGTTCAGATAAAATATATTTTTCAGATCTGAACAAATTTTCGCAAATGATTTTCAAATCTGGCGAACTAGCTTATTCATCATTTTGGATTTGTGATTTCGAATATTATAGCAACTGGATCTAAAAGTTTTAAACATCACATCATGAAAATTGAATAAAAAAATCATGAAACACACACAAAGCGCCCATAAAAAACACACAAAATTCAGAATAGATCGCAAACACACACAAAAACAAAGAGGTTTTTACTTGATTCATGTCCATGGAAGCTATTTAATTGAAATCCGGTGGAAACAAGGTTGAGATGGTGAAAATTCGACGAGAAAACGTTAGATCGGAAGAGAGAAACTCGCAGAAGACACACACACATGTTTTACTATGTGTTTTTTTTCTTTTTCTCAATTTTCAGCATATTTTAGCCTATATATAGACAACCGGTCTGGTTTGTTTCTCCAAAAAACTACATATTCAGTTCATATAATCAATTTTTATCATTAAAATTAGATTTTCCTATGTATAAGAAAATATTCACTTTTATTATACTTACTCTGATCAGGCGACTAGCTAAAGAATCCACTAGAGAAAGTTGGGAAGGAGTAGGTCCAATCTAGCCAGACAACCGCGCTCCACCTTGGATCTCTGATTCCAGTTTTAGCACACCACAATCTACCAAATTTCTAATGTACATCACTTCTTTACCAAGAGAAAATGATAGATTGTTCTTCAACACAAACCCAAGTATGATATTTGATGGCTCATGATGCAAAGAAGGTAAAAAAAGAAAAAAGAAATCATAGAATGAAATAACAGTACAATTAATAAAGTAAACTAAACAATCCAAGTATGATATTTGATGGCTTTTGATGCAAAGAAGGTAAAGAAAGAAAAATGAAGAATAATCAGAGAATGAAACAACAGTACAATTATTAAACTATACTAAACAATGTTACTAATTTACCTCATAACTTTCTTTGCAGATAACATTGGTTTTGTGTCCGAAGTTAATTTGGCCCTCATATATCAACATATATAAGAACATTGAGACCTTCCTCGTTAGTAACTCGATATGAAAAATACGACATATGATTAACCATGTCTGAAGACAAACTTTGAAAGATATAGACCAACATTTGAAGGGTTATTGGCCTTGATTTTTATTTATAGTCTGGACAAAATTGAAAGTAATTGAAATTTATAAAAAAATTAAAAGTTCCATCAGAGCAGCTTAAGTGGAGCTGTTAGCTGTTTACCAGAGTTGTAAACATGTTAGCTGTTTATCAAAGTTGTGAATATCTCTAATCTGGAGACATCTCCAGATTGGAGCCATTAATAGCTTCGATATGCAGTTATATGTAATGACTACTCAGATCGGAGTTATTGACATTTTCAATCAAAGTTGTTGAGCTCTGATTGGCGATGCAAATCGCTCCATCAATTGCAGAAGTTCCGATCATTGGAGCTTTTAACTCTTAATTTTTATTAAACTTTTCTTTTAATTTTAAATATTTTATTTATTAATTTGTTGAATTTTTATATGTATAGTCTTATTTTAAAGTAAATATCTTATTTGTTATAAGTTAGGCTTGAATTTATTTAAGTTTAAAAGTAAATATTGAATTTGTTATAAGTTAGTGGTGAATTTGCAATTTGCATACGAACTTGTGCAAGGTTATGTTTCGATAAATTTAAATTATTGAATTTTGAACTTCCATGTAATAAAAACATTCTGATTGTTAATTTTTGTTATTGTTGAACTAACTGGTACTTAAATGAGAATGATTATCTAACAGGGTGGTATGTATAATAATTGATGTAAAAAAGGTTTAATGTAGTAAATTTTTTATTATTTTTATGTAATAAAATATAAAATATTTTAAATATATTTTTGTATTGTATTAAACAATTTATACTTATAAATTACGAGACATCTGTGTTTTATATTTCAATTTAAATAACAGTGACATATTCTGATGTAAAAAACAAATTACCCCGCCAGATATATGTAGATAAATTAAACATTACTCTACAGATTCCTTCTCAACAAACCTCCATTTTACGTAGCCCCAAATTCCTTCTCTGTTGGACTAAAAAAGAATAAAAGAAATTTCCTTCTCAGTGGCTTTTTGTCAAACAGTTGGTGGACATGGCAGCCTATCCTTCGAGTTCCAATGGTAAGCTTGGTTTCAATTTCTTCATATCTACTTCTTGCAATAGTTATTAATTCATATTTCCTCTCAATAATCGAGCAGAAGACATTCTAGAGCATCTCAGTCATGGCATTGCCCAGTTCGAAATATCCTCTTCACCGGTTCTTCCTGTTTCCAGTCACTGTTACCGGAACTTATCATCCCCATTTGCGCCCCTGGCTACTTCGCGGCATTTGTTCTTCGCCAGATTAGGACCCTCTCTGTCTGTCAGTTACTTTTTACTCTCGGTCGCACGCCAGTTGTTCTAAATTTTCATTATATAGTTCAGTTACATCGTTGAGATTAATTCGTAGTTAAAGTTCAATTTTGTCTGACTGCGAAAAATTACAACTGGCGTGGGTGCAACCATTTTATTCATCTTTTCTGTCTGTATATTTTGCATTATTGTGACAGGGTTTCGGGTTCTCAGGCATCCAAGAAATCAGAACACTATACTGTTCGGAAAGTCACCGGTGATGGTCGCTGTCTCTTCCGAGCGCTGGTAATTTTATCAGCAATGTAAAGTTCTTGTCTGTTCAATGAAAGGATTCCAATGACATTTATTCGGAAATTATCTTTAATATATTTACTTTCTGAATGAGTATGCTATGGTGAAAGTTCTACTTTGTGAAATAATTTAAAACACTACTCTTCTTTTTCGGCTTAATTGATGGTAACTAGTATGAAATTTGCTTACAGTAATATGTTCTTTTTGTGAATGAATGGTGATTACTATTCACATGTATATAAGTTGTTTCTCCATGGTATATAAGTAATCTGTATGGCACATATACCATTTGTATGATGGTATTTATATACTATTTCGGAGTCTAACTACATGGAGCTCAGACTTGCATTAAAAAAATTATGTGTTGGGTCAATTCATAGGCTCCTAATGTACTTTATGCTCGTTGGTCCTTTTTGTTGAATAATATCAGGTCAAAGGAATGGCTATTAACAAGGGTATGGTTCTTGGACCGCGAGAAGAAAGAGAGGGTGCAGGTGAATGTACAGAGCCAAATGTTTTTTTTTTCCGGCTTGTTGTAAATGTGTACTGCTCAATTTTCTCTGAACTTAGCTTTAAGCAGTCCTGCTTCTTTTCGAGCTTTGTTACCTTAAGAACTTGAATTTGGTCTTCCTTTTGATCTTTTCTGATGACCAACACTATGCAAATTGTTAATTTGATACCAGATTTCAGCATGTATGATATGATCCAAATAGTTCTTGTTACGATCCACCTTTCTTGTTTAGGTATTTAGACTTGCCTAGAAATATCTAGAATGCAGCCTACTAACCACAACTCAATGACAGATGAATTACGGATAGCTGTAAAAGAAGTTATCTGTGACAATAACGAGAGGAATCGATATGAAGACGCAATAATTGCTATAACCGTTGAGGAACCTTTGCGACGGTGAGAGTTTATTACCGAGAGATGTTGCATGTTTACTTTTCTCTGTTCCTCCAACTTCCATGTAATAGTCTTATCGTTTGAAAATGAGGTTTCTCCATTTTCCCTTTGAATTCTCTAAAGGAATTTGGAACTAAGTTCACCTTTTTTTTTACTGAAGTTACTGCCAGCGCATTGGAAAGGCTGATTTCTGGGGTGGAGAAGCAGAACTTCTGGTTAGTATAATACCCGTTTCGTGTTTCTTGGTGTGAGGGTGGCATGCTGTAAATGGAAATACTTAATTTACTGTAGTATACTATTTTACCTTTCGCAGGCATATGTGAAACTAACAATATTTAAAGTCTATGCTATTATTGCATAGATTATTCACAGAATAAATGTTCTATCCCCTTTTTATACACGATGTGGGTCAAATAAAAGGGTGGGATTTGAAGATTGCTTTGTTGAAACTTCTGCTGATATTTCACTCCTGTTCATTGTTCGGCACTTCCCTTTCTCCCTTCAATTTGGAGCTCAGGAGTTTTGCTATGTCATTATCAGTTACTGTTTAACTTATATAATTCTTGCTGAGATTAGTATACTTATATACTGTAGGTTCTATCAAGGTTGTGTTCCCAACCAATAGTGGTATACATTCCGGAAAATGAGGTAGGTATCTTATGCATCTTATATTTCTAACTCTTAAACTTCTAATGAGCTTTAATCTAACTGCTCCATTCCCCTCCTGTTAAAGTTCCATTAGAATGTGCATGCAAACAAAATAACAATTCTAGTGTAATTATTTATGCATTTTTTTTTGGTTATACTGCTGCTACTAAAGTTTCTAATCTATAGATCCATCAAGTGTTCATTGGTTATACAGTTTCACTTCAGTTTAAACCCTAATCCCCTCAGAGATCGTTGAACAGAGGCTTTCTGATTTGTACTTCAGCTCTATTCCTGAGCCATTCAGATAGTCACTTTAGCACCACCAGATTCGTGTAATTGCTTTCACCTCAGTGAAAGTTACATGTCGAAAGTGAACAAAAACTCTCTTAGATTTCATGCACACCACGGAAATATCTTAAGATTCCCTTGTTAAACCTCTTGCGATAGCCTATAACTCAGCACCTTACAAAGTGTACTATCTGACAATTATATTAGGGAAGAAAATCTAATAAAAAGACCATTTTATCTGGAGTTTAAAGTCTACAATAGTTTGTGCAGTACTGATAAGAGGCATATGCTATACTAACCCAGTGTAGTTACAACATTATCACAATTGGCTTATTTAACCATGTCTATTCAAGTTGGGTTCTAATTGATTATGAAATATTCCTCTTGATCTGTTATTTTTCTCAAGTATATGTGGTCTATTCCATAATGTACCTTTGGTGAACTTGCAGCATGCTGGCTGGGGATCTGGTTTCATTCCTATTCAAGAATATGGATCCGAGTTTCGTAAAAGTTCTGGAAAAAAGAACCCTCGGGATGTTGTTAGATTACTTTACAGTGGTAGAAACCATTATGATCTTCTCGTCTGACTTCGCGTTGAGTTGCCATGACTGATGTAAGATCGCAGAAGGCATAATCTGCTTTACTGTTTTGAACTGTCTGTTTTTATTGGGTAATTTACTTCACCGTTTTATCTGGTTCAACTAGATGTGATCACTGTTTTATCGGCAGGCTCCTAACGACGGATAAACGATATAGAAACACTGTTTCTTGTAGTGTGAATATCCCTAATATGTATATTTATAAGCATAAAAACCTTAGGAAATGGGCTATCTTCCTAATAGACAACTAACCAGCTACACCCATAATGTTTCCCTCCATTTTATGTTAACTTCAATTTTCCTCATTTTCCTACTCCTAGTTAAAAACTTAAAATACAAATTAACACTACAAAAATAAAAAATAAAACATGTCAATTCAACCTATTATAACACGAATTGCACCATCCTTGTACCATAGTCGACAAAAACTTGAATATTACACCACTTTACTTCACAATCAATTTAAATACAAGTTAATTGATACTATGCATGAAATTATAAATAGACTACATTTAGATGTTCCTTCTTAACAACAAAACCAACAGAAAATCATAGGAGCCTTATTTTCCATTGAACATCCCAACTTTCTCTCCCAACAAAAATCCCCTGGCATTATCCTTCCTATATGCTAGCTCCCCCAGAACAATGCCAAGCGGCGGAGCGACCATAATTTCCACCACTATTGCCACCCCTCGCCGCCGCTTTCCTGACACTGACCCCATGAACGACTTAGAGAGAGACGATGCTTCACAACTAGTAATGTCATCATATCACAACCACTATCCGGCCATAAGGTACCTTCTGTTTCAGAAGAAGGTCCTCGACTTCAACGGTTTCTTTTGGAGGAGGAAACATTCCTTTGTCGCCCTCATTTTGATTTTTCTGGTTTTCTCTGCATTTTTCATGATTTCCATCTTCATGGGCACCGATAGTAACGGGTTCATCAAGCCTGATCTTTCTTCCGATCCTCAAAAGGTTCTTTCCGATTCCAACTCATCATCCTCCACCGATTCTGCTCGTGAATGGATTATAACAGAGTTCCATGTGAGTCTCATCTTTTTTGTCTTTAATTTTGTTTATGTCAATCATAGTATGTGATTGTGTACCTTAAAAACATTCGAAACATAACTTGTCATGCAACATTAAGGTGACAAACGCTAAACAAGCTTAGTTGATAAATTTCAGGACATAACTTAGTGAAAAATTGTATGGTGGTTTTCAATTTCTTGTTGAAGCCAAGAAAGTTGAATATGGTTATAATTGTATGGTGGTTTCACCATGCTTGTCTTCAAGACCTTTTAGTGTGACTAATCCATGTACAAGTGTTATTACGAGACAATCGAACTGAACTGCACGAAGCTGGACTCGTTCATAATTCCCTGAGTTTTGACCGAGCTTTTCTGCAAACAAGCTTGGTTTCTTAATTAACACCCCATACATGACTGTCTTCATGCATCGATTAGATGTAAAATGTGATTAGTACTCACATATGACTACCTTTTTGATAGGTTCCAGAAATCTGGAAGAAACCTAACAGTGATAAGTTCTATCAGTGCATCAATCGACCAAAGAATACAACAAGTATGTATATATATCTGATAAAATCTTGTTTAATTCTTCAACTGTTGAACATACATATATGATTCTTAACATTGCATGCATGTATGTGTACTTTCAGTGAGAGCTTCTGGCACAAATGGATATATTCTAGCTCATGCCAATGGCGGACTGAATCAAATGAGATCAGGAGTAAGTTCACCCATACTTGTTATATTGTTCATCTGCATTCTCCGATTGAAGTCTAAGTAACATTACCGAAATTATTGGGACAGATATGTGATATGGTTGCCATAGCAAACATTCTGAATGCAACTCTTGTGCTTCCTTCCCTTGACCACGAGAGCTTTTGGACCGATCCTAGGTATGTGCTGATGTGCATACACTTCTGGTGCAGTATGCACCACAGTTTCGTGGTTTCTCTTTATTATAAGGCTTAACTTGTATCGATCATCAGTGATTTCAAGGACATTTTTGATTGGGAGCATTTCATTGATGTTTTGCGGGATGATGTTGAGATAGTTGATTCTCTACCAGATGAATATGCAGAAGTGACTCCCCTGCACAAAGCACCGGTGTCCTGGTCTAAGGTCAGATATTGGAACAATTACACTCCACGTGCAACTTTACAACCGATCAGACTTAGACTAAGTTTTTATGTTGTATCATATAGGGCAGGTACTACAGATCGCAGATTCTTCCTTTGCTACACCAGCATAAGGTAATCAACTTCACGCATACAGATTCACGACTTGCCAACAATGGACTAGCGTCCTCTATCCAGAAGCTTAGATGCCGTGCTAACTATGAGGCTCTCCGTTATACCCCAGAGATTGAACGTCTAGGAATGAAATTAGTCGAGAGAATGATAGGTGCTGGTGAACCTTATATAGCACTTCATCTGAGGTATAACAATGCTCAATTACACCATCTATCTATACACAAATAGGCTAACTATTTTGGTTGTAGTTGTGTTTCCATGTTAATGGACTGAGTTTCGACAGGTATGAGAAAGATATGCTAGCATTCACCGGATGCAGCCACAATTTGACAGAACACGAGGCAGAGGAACTTCGTCACATGAGATACAGAGTGGAACATTGGAAGGAGAAAGACATTGACAGCGAAGAGAG
>JAYMSP010003945.1:0-17881 GCA_036897095.1 Plantago elongata
TAGCATTGCGACACTGTTAATTGATTGGTTTAACTGATGATTAGTGATAAGTATAAGTAGATATGGTTAGCAAAGCAGTACAGTTAGTATTGTATGATGTTCAACTGTTTAGTGTTCATTTTCTGCGTCTATGGTTAAGCCGTGTCGAGGCCGTACTGTGGTTGATTGTCGTGTCCTACTTGGTTAGCTATGCTGCTCATTGACTATTGTGTGTGCGAATTCTTGTTGCTTGCTGCGTACACGAGTTAGTGTGTATATGACTTTTGTTTTGGCCTCATCAAGTTCAAGTCAAAGTTAGGAATCGGGATTGCTAGGTCAATCTTGTTTGAGGTGTTGTTGTTTAATTTTGATCAAATTAGTTACCAAGTCAGTAATAGCTATTGAGATTGAGTTGGTTACTACTGTGCTTACCAGTTTTTCGATCTGCCTGTTGTCCTATTGATCTGATGTGTCCCTATACGACTGTCATTGCTTGAGATGTTGATCGTGTGCCTTGTTGGCTTACTTATTAAGGGCATTGTGTCGCGTCCTTGTTGATTGGTGAATTGCATGTGGAACTTATATGCATGAATACGGTTAGGCTGTATGTTAAGGAACTTAAGCATGAAACCTGATACTGGGTCGATTTTGCGTATATCTTGTAGCATCATATGATTATATGAAATTATGTGCTTAAGCGTCGTCGTCATTGAACTGTTGCTACTTGATATGATTATTTGGGGGATTTTACGGAAGTCTTATAATTATTCTTGCGTAAAAGTAAATAGTATTGTCCGTTTATCAGGATTACGAAGTTGCGTAGCTTACAAGATCAACCAAGGTGAGCGATTTCAGGCTTTCGGCATCCGGCCCTGGGAAAGTTGTTACCTTCCAAGCCTTTTAATTCCAATACATGTTCCTGCTTACTTGATTGCCTGCCTAACTCTGACTCCGACTATGCGACGACGTCTCGATTGACTACGACGCGACTGCTAATTACGATTACTGACTATAGGATTGTTATTGAATCTATTGATCTGTATTCTGGTTATAACTTGATATTCTGACCTGATGTGATTCTATTTCAGTTACCTCTTGCTATTCCATCATGATCATGTCGTGCTGTTCCACATGATTTGCAATGCATGAAAAATAATTTCAAAAGCAACCACACATTTTTGGAAAAACTTGGAAAACCGGCCTGGTAGACTTGTTCGACAAAAATTTATAAAGAGGTCTGCAGCGCTATATTTTCGGGCTCCTGCTTGCGCGTTCGGACTATTCAAACGGTCCTATTTGTGTGTTGCGATGGGTCGTTACCGTCATTCAAGCAACTCCCTCGAGGTCACGCCTCCACTTGTTTATTTGACTGATACCTGATTCGTTCGGTCCAGCCCAAGACAATTACTGTTCCAGTACTGTAAATCTAGCACCTTTCATGTGCTATGATCGTGCTTGCTTGTTTACGGTTTCCCCCATTTTTAAAGTTGTCTGATCAGCTAGTTGTGGTGGTTTGCTATCTTGTTGCATTCATGCGTTATGATATCTATTTGATTATCCTCACTAAGTCTATATGTCTTACGCTCTCCTGTTTTAACTTTGATTTCCCAGGTTTAGAGCACGAAGTGAAGTCGAGGTAGACAGACTGACTGACATTACCTTGCTACCTATTCCGTTGCTGATCTATTAGGCGTATGAAAGAACTATTGACTTGTAAATTATATTTGGGCTCTGTAATAATTATACGCTTTGATATATATATGTATTTGGGAGTTCAACATAATCCTTGATGTCCGAATCCGGACGGTCCTTACATTACCACACCAATTCAAATTACAATACTGACTAATTTGGGCCGAAGAGCTGACCTGATTGAATAGTTCCTAGTGTTTTCTCATTTTTATGTAATTAGTAAAAATATTGGAGCCCGTTTATTCACGTATCAAGTGAATGAGTATCTTATATTAATTAACTACACACACACACACATATATAACACACACACACGTATATTTATTTAATTTATGAATTCAGTTATAATATATTTAAATAAGTTATCATAAGAATCGTGTAACAACTATCTTTGAGTACTTCGCTTTAACAATAATAAAATTCACCTGCCAAATTAATGAGTATCTCATAGTAAAAATAAATATATTTATACTTAGTTTTTTTTATTGAAACGGCTAAAGAATGACTCGAACCCCCGACCTATTGGTTGGAGGTGAAGAATCTTACCAACTGAGCTGCACTTCGTTGCATATTTATACTTATTTAATTATAAATATAATTATAATGTATATATTATATAAGTTATTAATTATATGTAAATTTTAATGATTATAATATATGGAAGTAGTGAAGGATGAAGTGTAACTACCTTCTACTTCTTTTTGTCAATAGTGAAGATAATTCTCTCGGGTAGTTTTATTTTAGAATTGTAGAGCTACATATTATTATTTGATTCATAAATTGTATTTGAAATAAATAATTTTAAATTTTGTGTAACAATTTTCTTTGAGTACTTTAATTTCGCAAATGTGAAGATAATTGGTCAATTTATGTGATTGTAATTAATTATTTCATTTTTTTCTTTTAATAAATCATTCGAGTTAATTGTTCATATATACTAGTAAATTATCACGGGTTTAGAATTACGTTCAACTTGTACCGTAAACCAACATCGTACTACATTCAACTCTTACTGAAATACCTTATTGAATGCTTGCAGTTTCAAATATCCTCATCCAGTTGCAGTTCTTGACCGAATACGGTATTGAAGGCATTCACGGATACGAAAATGATACTTTCCAAGTATTGTTGTACAAGTTTTAACAGTATCAAATACATATCATCACAAAAAAAAACTCTATATATAGTATTCCAATCTATAGTTTAGAACACATCTCATACTACTCAATCAACACCTTTCACTTAACTAACGGTTTGAAATCAATTCTTGTGACTATTGCAAAATGCTAACCTAGTAGCACTCATACATTACATTCAATGCTTTCTATGGTTGTACAATTAAATCTCTTAGTTAAAATTTCATTAATAAAACTCTACTTGTTGCAGCCAAGTTATGAATTCATCGTCTCCACGAGACCGACCACAAGACATCTATTTTTACTCAAAAGATAACGTTTGCCCCCCTATATGTGAAGGAATTTTCACCAACATACTCTCCGAACATGACAATCAAATGGGGTTCCCTATTAAAGTCGATTTTGAGTACTTGGTAGTTACAAGACTCAAATTGAATTAAATGGTTAACTGTTTCTCACAGGGTGACATCATCAACCGTTTCTTGATGTTGAGGGAAAGGTATCAATAATTCTCAGAAATAATTGAACTCCTTGGTGTGCATTACGATATCACCAGCAACACCCTCCATGCTAACTGTCCCGCCTGGTGTACTATACTTAGGGTACTAATGAACTTTTAGTTTGTCAATATCATTACAGGTTATGAGTTTGTTTAATGTGATATACATTTCTTGCATGAATTCGGATTATTCCAGTGGACCGACTTACATGAAGGAGGGTGAATGACACTGAGACAAGTTCTGCACAATTTTTTCTGCACCTGATTCTGACGAAGGCGAGTCTAGCGAATGCAAATAGCTAATCAAAATATTATTGTCATCACGATTAGTTCTTCCCAAGATGGAACACCACCTAAACTTAAGAAGAGCATTGGAAGACGCTTGTTTGGTGGATTGATTGGAGGACATGGCAAGGAAGGGCAAACATCAACTCACCGTCAACCTATTGCACGTTGTTTGGTTAACGATCCCGCCCCCGCCGCGTGTTCTCGGGAATCTTTCTTGGGCTACGACTGCAGACCCGGCCTAAACCAAGGTTTTCTTTTTACGATGGATGCACTTTCAATAGCGACCTATTTAGCTCCACAGATTTGCATGGAAATGATCCCTTGATTGTTGATGATGATTCAAATTCATCCATGCCCAGTTTCCTTCATATTCAAAGTTCAAGGTTTGAAAGTTGGTCGTTCTTCCCCAATGCACAAAACAACAACAACCAGGCTGGGCCTAGTGCTCCAGGCCCAACAGGATTTGAAGATGGAACGGGATCATCAAGTAGAATTTCATTTTAAAATTATGGAGAATGTCCGACTTCCAACGGGTTTGTAGGTTATTTCGCAACACAACCTAGCTAAATAAAAAACCTACTTAATATGTATGTTTTCAATATTCTCCGTGTGCTCTCTTTTGCTATGTATGTCTTCACTATGTCTCGTGTGTAATATTAACTTCTCTACCATTTATGATTATTTCTCATATCGCAAGTGCAATTCTATGTTTTCGCCTTAATTCACCACACATAACACAGACGAAAACGAAAACTTAAATAAATTCAAACAACGTAAAATTTCTCAAAAATATTTATGTACAATATCTACGTTTCAATAATTTTAGCGTTGCATTTTGATTAAAATAATAAGTAGGAAGAATTACATATAGCACCCCTTAAATTTGGGACAATTACAGAAAACACCCTAGATTAGCGAGAAATACAGATAGCCCATCGAGCTCATTTCCGTTGACCAACTCTCCACATCATCTATCTCTTTCCAACATGGATTGTTACCCCTCTCTCTCAATTAAAGAAAAGTGAAACTAAATTTTATTAAAAAAAACTAAAATAAAGAAAGTTATAAAAAGAAAACTTTCAACTTTCACTCCTCATCTTCTTCAACACCTCCACCCTCCACTTCCACCTAAACAAACTCCATGGGAGAAAATAGCAGCTCCAATAGAGCTGTTGTAGCAGCTCCGGCAAGCTACAGATCTGCATCTCGCCGGAGATGTTAAAAGCTCAATTGGAGTTGCGATTTGCAGCTCCAATGGAGCTCGGGTGAGCTGCATATCTACAGCTCGTCGGAGCTGTTAACTTAACAGCTCCAATATTGGAGCTGCACATCTGCAGCTCGTCGGAGCTGTTAACAGCTCCATTGGAGTTGCTATTTGCAGCTCCCAGAGTTGTTACAGCAGACAGCTCTAATGGAGCTATTCTTGATGCCCGTCGGAGCTCTATTTGTAGCTCTGGCGAGAGCTTTATAAGCTCCGATTAAGACCTTTCATAAGCTCCGATTTTGAGCTTTAAAAGCTCAGATTTCGAGCTCCTAAACTTCGATTTGTTATTGTTGGCGATGATGGCGATTTGAGAGTGACGATTATGGAGTTTTGTTGGTTTTATTGTTGGAAATAAAAGTTTTGGGACTTGATTGAACTTTTACGAAAAAGTAGTGGGTGAGTTTTGGTGAATTTGATTAAGATTAGGGACTAGGTTTGTAATGAAATGGATATTGAAAAATTAAAGAAAATAGAAAAGAAAAGAAAAGGAGAAAAGGAATTAAAGAAAATCAAAAATAGAAAATGGGATGGCATTTTCGTTAATAAGTCCAACTTTCATCCACCTCATCAACCAGCAACGCCACATCAGCCCCAGAGTTGACTTTTGGGGCTGGATGTAATTAGTTTTAGAGTCCTTTGTTAATTTTGGACATATCTGTAATTTAAGCCAATCTGGACGGTTTTTTGAAATAGGGATCAATTTAAGAGGTAGTAGATATAATTTTTCCTAAGTAATTTAATAATTATTTTCATTTCACCGAATTCCTTTAAAAACAAACTTAAATTTTACTCAAATTCACATTTCTTGTCTTTCAATACTATATAAAGTCAATTTATAAATTTTTATTCACAAACTACAATTGAAAAGGAAATGGATAATCCGAAAATTTACAATATAATTTAATTTTTTTTATGTTTCTAAATTCTAACTCTAATTGATATGCCTTGAACCGGGCAAGAGATTAGACGATTAAAAGTCATAATAAAGTTTAGCATCCAAAATTATAAAACACCAAGTATTAAATGTCCATCATACAAAAGTCTAAATGATAAACTAGTCAAATTAATAGTAATATATAAGTCCAAAATTTAAATGAATTGTAATCTTTGTAGAAAGTGGTGTGGAAGCAGCAGTTTTAATGAAGGTTAATTTATGAAGATTAAATTATATTTATGCGTAGGGTTTTCACTTTTCATTCTAGTAATTTTTTAATAAATAATCATATATATATATATATATATATATATATGTTTTGTGCGTGTGTGTGTGTGTACACATTATACACATTTCGAATTGGATCGGCTAATTCGCAGATTTACAGATCTGATTATTAAAATTCGAAACGTTAAAAAACCTCAATCCGAAATTCGATCCAAAATGTTAGGATCAGGTTGGTTCGAACCGGATTATCCAATTTTCTGATCGGGGAAATTATACCCACCCCTAGTAATAGTGGACTTTGCAAATAATTCAACAAAGCTAAATCAACCCAACCAAACAACAATTAATACAAATGGTCTTAGACCAAATCCAACTCTAACCCCAACACAAATAACTTAACTGAATTGGAATGAAGTCCGAAGCCACAACTCTAAAACTCAAAAATAAAATTTGAATTTTTAATTTTAATCCCAAAACGAAGTTTAAAATCCAGTGAACTAAAAGAAAGCCTAACATTTAACATATTTCGGGCCTATGTGAACTTGTAAGACTAGAGAAAGAAAATTCTAAAATGAATAATCAATTAAAAAAAGTATGTCATATCAATAAATGGAGAAGTTCAGAAAATACAAAGTAAAAATAATCATAAACTAAATAATACTATCGGATTCGAAGTTGAGACACCAATGAAACATGAATTTTCCACGTGTTCACACATGAAAGTAGCAAGTACTCTAGTAGACTAAACTCAGGCCAACTTTAATTCTCGGTATCACATATATAACTCAGTTCACTCCTTTATTCCACATGAGAAGGGACATAACTCGCTCCTTGGTTTAAGATCTAGGTTGGTGAGGCAACCTTTGCAGTTTGAATTTAAACACCATCTTATGGTTTTGATCACCTTCATCTTCCCAATAATCCTTAATCTCGTATAGTCCATCATAGACATACTCTATGTTGTCCTTTCGCATATTGGTTGATTTGAGAGTGCTCTTGGACTTGTATATAACTCTAACAGGATACCCCATCCTCTTGCTGTTTGCTAAAGCAAGATTGCCCCTTTCAAGTTTTTGGTCTGACGTTTTGCCGCCAATTTTTGAATATCCACCTTGGCCCGAGTAAATCAGCACATCCCCAGGTTTATTCTCATTCATGTAACGACCCGAATCCACAATACTCGTTGCATACTTTATCCCACCAAGCACGACATAATCTATGCCAGATTCTCTTTGGCCATGTAAGCCAACGACTATGAGTTCGGATCTATAGTAAAATTTATCACCGATATCAATTCCGGGAATATGACCAAATTGCATCTTTGGAATGACACGCTTCTTCTGCATTATTAGCTGCTCTAGTACTTCCATATTCCCACGTCCTCCTCTATTTTTCAACATCGTATTATAAAGCTTTCGAGTTTCCCTCACCTTCACAGCCTCCGGATGATCATGCATTACAATGCGCAGGTTAATGAGATTATGAGATCTATTGCATACTTGTGCTCTTCGATTCATGATGGTTCCCATTTTAGAACCTGATAGCATGTCTTCTAACATAGAAGTAGTCTTCTTTCTCTCCGTTGAAGAAGTATGGCCGTAGGAGTTGAGCCCTTTCGAAATCCCCACTCTATCAACTCTCTTTTCCATTTGAATATCCGACAACCATTTTTTGTTCTTAATACCTTCTCGGACATGCGTTTTCATGGGATGCATATGAGCTGCTATACCATGCTCGGATATCATACTATTTGAGATGTGGTGGTTGTCCGGATCCACATCATTGAACATTCTACGTTTTGCAGCATTTGTACCATCGCAAACTAGACTGCTCTTCCCATGTGCAAGATCTGTATTGACCTTACGACAAGCGACAAGTTTTCCCTGACCATAATTTTTTGGAAAATCTCGATAACTGTTTAACTTTCGACCCTTGAACTTCGAGGGAGAGTCACGAACAGAATGCCAGTTACGATGCCGTTGAGCCCAAGTCAATGAGGGGGAATTTTTGTGACTAGCATTGCGACCGCAGTTCGTTGGGAGTGCAAGAACCTTTCGAGACTTATGGTTAGAAGGAAATTTATAACCATTATGCTCATTGTCATGACCTAATCCTTTAGCTAACATCCTGTGAACATTAAAAAACGAGATCCTGATTTTAGCACATAGTACTTTCGGATTAAGTAAAGAATTGAAGAGTTATCCACTAACTGAAGAATTACTTCTTTCTTTCGATTAACGGTCTTTAAATAATTTATTTATAAACATACTTATATTATTATAAAGATCATTAATGTTATTAATTAAAACGCACAACGCACATGTTCTGGATATTAAAAAATTTCATACTATAACATAACATATTTCATTAATAATATAGATGTTTTAATTAATAACATTCCATGTTTTCTATTAAAGATCGTCTCTCATGAGACTTCGTGAAAATATATTTATAAACTCATTAACATTTATAAAATTATATATTTCTATTTAAAAAAAAAGTCTATCTACTTGGAGTTATGAATTTTTCTTTTTGTCACTACAATGAGATGATTTTGAACTTGACACGGTAGAATAACTATGTCCAATTTTGATACTTTAGAATAAGAAAATTAATTCTTTTTCGGTTGCCACTTAGGAACATCACCTGGCACCACAGTTCATGGGTTATTCCCTCCTTTGTGGTCTTTGTTTTTTGTTTCGGGGTTGTCGTTGTTGATGTTGGGCCGGAGCCCAACCGACTGTGGGAACTGGACTTGGGGACGAGCCCAAGTAGGTGGATAGGCCCAAGTAGCTCAATCGAAAACGTCTAGATGGAACCTGGTTGCTGACTTGAACCGGATGGCGACTTCAATTGGGTGGTGGTGGTGTTGTTGCCTTTGCCGCCTTTGTTTTGCTTGTTGAGATTGGAGTTTTGGTTGCGGTTATTGGTTTGCAGATTCTTGTCATGATGAGGAGAAGGGTTATCATGAGCGACTAGAGCAGAGGAAGAGACAGTGTCACGAGCTCGTTCCTTAAAACAGTTGTGTCGTGCAAACTAAGGCAAGAACAAAGCTGGGAGAAGTTAGGAAGAGATTTCTTTTGTTGAATGTGAGTAACGAAAGTGGAGTAGGACTCAGGTAGGCCAGCTAAAGTGTGAAGGACTAAGCGGTTGTCAAAAATTGAAGAGCCCATGTTTGCTAGTTGGTCGGAAAGTGATTTTGGGTGATTGCAGTACGCAACCATCGAAGAAAAATCCACCATCCGAAGATTGGTGAACTCAGTTTCAAGGAAGGTAGCGTGATAATCCTGGTTATCCTGGAAATTTTGATGAACCCTGTTCTAGGCAGATTCGGTTGTGTCGTTAACGATAATGATAGAGGAGAGGATATCCAGGAAAACGGTGGCGTACATCCATTGATTAATGACGCTATCAAGGCGTTTCCAAAGAGCAAGATCGTCTTCCTCTGCAGGAATGTATTCATCAAGCTCAATTTTATCCGTAGGTGGGATACTATGAGCTCAGTTTTATCCGTGGGTGGGATACTGTATTCAAGAACATCATGGACGATGGCTTGGACTTTGAACAAGGTTGACCATTCATGATAGCGACCGATTTCAAGGTCAATGGTGATGGAGACGAGAGCATTAACATTGGTGACGGCAAGAGCTGAGTGAAAATTAGCGGTTGTTTTGGTGGTCATTGGGAATAAAAAATCAGAGGATCAAAGGCGGTGGAGCTGTTCGTCATCTAGAATCGAAAAAAAGTCGGGAAATAGATTTCATGGTAATGTTCGACAGCGGGAATCGAACAAGAAACAAGGAGTGGTGATCGACTTTTTGTGAGGAGATCGGTCGATTGAAACACATGAAGGAGGGTTATTTCTGGATCGGCGGAAAGAGGAGGGAGCAGAACACGGCTTCCAGTTTGTTTGGTCTTTAGGAGGGTAACCTAATGTATAATACCATCTAGGAATATTAAATGATAATTTTATGTATGTTCATAGAACAACAAGGGGTATATACGTATTACAATACCCTATAAAGTAGGCTATAGAGACCACTCTAATTAGAAATCTAAAGACTACTCTGAATAGGAGTTCAATGTATATACTATTCTATTGTAAATACAATTACATAACCCATTGGCTATTGACACAAACTTCCACAATTTGTTTTCTATTTTGTTTTTTGTTTTTGAAAATTCAAAAATATAATAAAAATTATACAAACGTTAATATGTTTTTATCATCTATGAATTAATAACAATCTTAACACCATTCAATTGACATGACCACCCTAAAAACAAATGATGTGGCAACTTAAATTTTTCCCAGATCGTTGTGAATGTATTTGGAAAAAGAGGGAAAAAATATATATGAAGTATACATGTCGACTTGTCATTAAAACTGGGACACTTTCTCTCAGAATATGAACATATGTTTTTTAAGTTACAATTAATTTAACAAGTTGAATATTAATTAATTATTAAAATTTTGTTAAAAAAATTAGAATTAATTATACACATACATTAATATAAATAAATAATTAAAAAAAACTCATAGAAGCTTGTTAACTATTAGAAAACCAATATTAATTAACAAGTTCTTATATTTTATAATTCAATTTCATCTAATTTCTAATATAAATTATTTTACGTTCTTGTAATACTAAAAAATTGAGAGTTACATATAATCAAATTTGACAATATGATTTTTCTAAACTTTATTTTTTTTTTATTAAAGTTTTGAAAATTTGTTAGAGGTTAAATTAAGTTTCTTGTAAATTCAACAATATGACTGAATTACAAGCTCTTACGATTGGTCTTATGAAAAATTTATTGCATAAACTGGTCATGATCCCAGCATGGTTGCATCTTCCAGTCGTGGAGGACATATGCCTCATCCTTAGAAGTTTCACGACGTCGGAGTAACAAGGTCGAGGACAAACCAGCCATGGTAATAATACAGTGTAATAGGACGTATGACCAGGCATCCAGGCTAGTGAGTAACTCAAGAGAGCTGTAAACTCTATAGATGCTAAATTAATACTAACTCTATGGCTTAATTAATACATATTAGTAGTATTTAAAAGTAGTGAACATAGAAAATATGTAGATCTGAGTAAAGAAAAAGGGTGAAAGTAAACGACTAGTACTCATAGAAAAAGGGTGAACGTAAACGACTAGTACTCACCGTTTTGGTTCGAAGGATATTAATCGCTGCGCCATGACCATCTCTTCTTCAAGTCTTCTCATTGTATGTCAAAGTTGAAAAGCAGAAAAAGTTGTTCAGAGATCTGCTGGTTTATATACAAGTAGAGAACTAGCAGTACTAGAATCCTATTTCACTACGAAGTAGGGAACTGTCTTGTATAGACTTCCTGTTTCCTTATATTACTCAACTAATTTTCGAATTTCAAATCCAACTCCTTAGACCAGCCCAAATGGGGTGTCATGGGTGTGGCGTCGTGCCCGATGCCACGCCATGGGGGCGCGGCGTCGAACCACACGGCGTGGCACCCCTCGGCGTGCGTGCCACGCCATCTCGTGGCAGCAGCCAACCGGCAGCTGCTGCCACGTGTATTTTCTTTCTTTTTTTAATTTTTTTTCGAAATTTAAATTATATCCGTTTTAAAATGGTAATATCTCCAAAAATACGAAATAAAAAAAAATAAAAACATCACCAACGGCTATGTTTTTTCAAATCTATAAAATGAGACCAATCTTGATATTTTTTAATTCATCCCATCTCCAACTTCTCTTTCTCTCTTAATTTTCCAGCGAGATGAAAACAGAGTATTTGCAGTGGTTGAAAGAAAACAAACCCCACAAATACCATATGTTCATGCAAGCTCACTACGAAAACACGATTTTCCCACCCCAAACGAGGGTCCTTCGACCTTTGTTCCAAAAACCCTACACTCAAAATTACCCATCTCCATCCTCCCAAACACCAATGTTTTCACAAACACCGAAAGAGGATGTCGTGCTTGAGACACAGCCGGAAAAACAACCGATCCGGAGCCGTGGAAAAGCCAAAGCCACCGGAGGAGCGGCAATCTCACGGAACAACCCATACAACGAGAGTGAGTATTTGGGGCTCATGTCAGCCTACATGGAGGTTAGTCAGAATGTTATTGTTGGAACGGATCAAAAGTATTGCAAATTGTTCCGTCTTGTTGCGGAGAAGTATGAGGATATCAAGCGGATAGGAATGATGACCGGGATGGATAAATTCCGGTCTCATGATTCGCTTCGTGAAAGATGGGGGCGGCTAATTAAGAGATGACATAAATCATTGGATGATTTGTGTGGAGCGTGCTGCTATCATGGTCAGCAACCGAAGTGGCTACAGTGAAGAAGATGTGCGGAACACTACCCAAGAACTATACAGGGAGAAATCAAAGCACCACAACTCATCCAAGGCGTTCAAACAGTGGGATGCCATGAAAGCATACCCAGAGTGGGAACTCAAGATGAACTTGGAGGAAACCATGAAGAAGTTTGTACCAACTGGGGAGGATGGGTTTGAAGGTGACAATGTTGATGTAGGTGATCAACCAATGGAATCAGCAGGTGCAAGTCGCAGTAGCGGAAGTAGGCGAAATCGGGGTTATGATAGTACGGCAAGTATCAAACGTCCCATTGGCCGTGACAAGGCCAAGAAGTTGGTTAAGAATGTCACTTCCGGTGATGCCTTCGGCGAGGGAATAACCGGCTTCAGTGAGAATTATCCCCAATTCCTTGAAGTTGAAAAATAAAAGTCAGAGCTTGCTCGCGAGAAGGAGGACCGTAAGGCAAAGGCGAAGATGTTGGACATGTACTTGGCACTTGTGGGAAACTACGACAACTTGCCCGACGAGGCCAAAGCACACGTAGATGCACTTGGCAAATAGCTGTTTGGATCGGGCTAATGGCGAAGGATCGCTTCTGTAGTGTGTCGAGTTTTTTTTTTGACCTTCCGCAATTTCTTTCTATTTTACTTTCCGTCGTGTGGCTGGTTTGTAATTTACTTTCCGAAGTGTGCCTTGTTCGTAATTTTGAATTTTGAATTTTGAATTTGAATCTGTCAGGCATCTCGTGAATCATCTTGTGAGCCACTTTAATTTTGTCGGGAATCTTGTCAGCCACTTTACTTTGTCAGGCATCTTATCTTTATATTAAGTTTTGTCGGGAATCCAATGTTGAATTTTATCTTCGTTCGATTTTAATTTCCCGCACTATGTTGTAATATATTCCTGGTTTGTTCTATCTCAATAAATTATAAAACATCTTTAATAAAATGCAATTTGATTAATTTTAACTTCTAAAAAATTTTATAATATATAAATTAAAATTTTAATAAAAATGACGTGGCATTCACGATGTGACAAGGACGCGTACATTCCATATTTTATATGTATCATGTATGTGGAATATTTGTAAATCAACAGCCATTTGCATTTATTCACACCACGGCAACCATCCTAATCTCATATCGGTTTTAGTGTTGTAAAACGAGCCGGTTTGAGTTAAAACTCTCGACCCGTTAAAAAAATGAGTAAAACAATAACTTCAGCTAGGCTCGAACTCAAAAAGTTAATGAGCCATCATAGCGAACTTTATCGACTAAGAATTGTAAATAACTATTAAAAAATATAAGTGTTTTATTGTCATGTTAAAGTGTCGTTTCATTTTATAATTTATATAACATTTTTTCTCTATTCTCCAACATTATAATGAGTCTTCAATTGTGGTTAAAGTGTCGTTCTAATGTACTTTTTTTAGAGCTTCTTCTCTATTTTTCAGCAATTGACGGCTGGAAAGTCTATTTTAGTTTTTCTCTGGTCGCAACCTCACACCACATACAAAACTCCTTCGTAGTTTTTACAGATGCGGTTCAAAGTATATTTTAATAAAGGAAATAAAAACACTTTAGAACAAGGTGATTGGATCAGTGTAGGTGAACGTTGTGGTTGTTGATTGGGTTCATGCAAAGAAACCAAACTAAATTTAACTGCTTAGAGATGGCAATGGCTTTTGGATAGTTTTGGATCCTTGATTTTTTTTTGTGTATTGTATTCATTAATAAGACTAAGACATTCATGTATATGTATTTTATTTTTACACCTAAGCCTTTGTATTCCGCTGTTCTTTTTAAAATATTATATATTTGTGATTATAACTTATTAAACTACTAAATGATGTAAGCACCTCACACCAAAGAAATAGTAAAATGTATACATTTACATACAAATTAATTATTTTGAGTTGGTTTAAGCCAACTTACCCAACCAATGAATTGAAGAGACTATTTCACTTATGAATTGGTAACATTCAAAATTCTGCTACTTTCTAAATTAACTTCTACACACAAATGTGTAGATTTTTTTTACATTTACCTATTCAAAACACAAGTGTCTCATGAAACATATAATATGTAAGTTCGTATGTGACATAAATTCGATTAATTTGCATTTATAGACAACGCGCTAAGTGTAGTTATATATTTTAGTTAAAATAATAAACTGTAACGAGTTGTATCGAACCAACGGAGGCCCGGCGTGTTAGATGAAGGAGCACAAAATGATGTTCGGGCTCGACTTGTTTAACTTATCAAGCGAATCCAGTTATGACTTCGTGAAGGCTCGCATTGTATAACAAGTCTAACTGGTTTCCTACCGAAATTGTTATTTGTAAATCGCTTTCGAAAAGTCACGGTCCTACCAAATAGAATGATCTAATAATAGACTAGTCCACGTATATTTACTTTATTTACACCAATAAGTCTCAAATGAATTGATCCGGGTAAAATTACAAATGTCCCTTTATTATTTTAAAAATGTATGATTGTATTTATATTCTTAAAATTATATAGATGTACCTTATATTTTTAAAAATTATGTATATTTGCTCTAATTGTGATATTTATAAGTGATTTTGCTCTTTAAGCATACAAATATTACATTTCATAAATTATATTTATTTTTTTAACAAAGACGAAAAATATTAATTTTAATTATTACATATAATAAATAATTAATAAAATTAAAGGAAAAAATAGAAATGAAAATAAATATAAATAGTCATAATAGCACTACTAATTCAGAAACATTGATATAAATAAGAAAAAATATCGAAAAATATTGCAGTGATATTATCAAAATTTATATTAATACTTCTGAAAATATAAAATAAAAGTTAATACTCTTGACGGTAGGGTTTTTAAATAGTGTATATTAGTATGAATTATTGTTATTCCAACAACTTTTGAGGAAAACATTTTATACCCTATTTGTTATAATAATATATTTATTTTCAAATTATATGTGAAAAATATTATTTTCTTCATTTTTTACTTTTAATATTTAATTTATAACTCAAATAAAATATTTATTTTTTATAATACTTAATAATTTTATTTGAAAATATAAAAAAAAATATTATAATTTTTTACACTTTATAGAAAATTTAATTTGTTGGTCATAATAAATTAAAATTTTTATGTAAAAATAGTAAGTACACTTGAATACATGGAGTGTAATACACACACCATTATTAGAGCAGTGTACATAATTTTCAAGAATATAAGGTACAATCGTTCATATTTTAAACAACATAGGACAGATTTGTGCATTTTACCAAATTGATCTTAATCATCTTAACAACTGAAACAACTGAATGTTTTATTAGTAACCAAATTAGAATGTCTATTACTGTTATAAAAAGAAAGACCACTAGGGTGGTTGGCGGACAAAAAAAATTCCCACTTTTACCCCTTATTCGAACATTCTTTTACACGGCATACCATTTCTTCACGAACTGCTTTACTACCAATATTTCAACGAATGACTACATAATCACATACCCATTATTTATTCTTTTCTTGCCATTTGAATTAATAGTTCATAATATTTTGGACAATGATGATAAGAATGTTCCTACATAACATATGAACTTTCAGCCTCAGAATCACTACAAGAATCATACTATTAGATTTCAATTTCATTAACTACAAGCTAGTTATATTTAGATAGAGCCATATTGTCTATAGAAACCAGCTAGTTCGAGGAAAGCAAGATACTTAGGAAGCCTAAGCTAAGCTAGGCTAATTTGCTAAATATCGTATATAAAAACAAAACAATTAATTTATAATTTTAATAAGCTAACTACTGGCCAAGCTAACATTTAAGAGATCATATGTAACAGTCTTAAATCGAAATTAAGTTCATGTAAGCTATCCGATAAACTACTGGTAAACACAACTTGACTTGAACAAACTACAAACAATCCGGAAATTAATCTACAAAAACATTAATCCACTTAAACCTCCGATTAAATAAAAGCACCAGTTAGTCATAACATCAACTAACATATCACTTGGTTAAAAAGCTGTCTGGTAGATATACAATAGCTCTTTCTGCAACAGCAAAACTAATGAGAACCAAAATATTTACGCAAATTCACAAAGCCAAACTATCAACATGCGAAACCAACATTGAAACAGTGGGAACTAGTACACCACTGTAATACTATAACTTACTATGACAAACCTCAGCCATAGCACCGAATAGGATCGTTGCAACCTTTCTCAGCTGATTGCCTGAAACCAAATCGTCCGCCCTTTGCAAGGTATTGCTGGTGATACTCTTCAGCTCTGTAAAATTTCTTGGCAGGCAGTATCTCGGTGACAATGTTTCTATTTAGGATTTTTTGTAGCCTTTCTTTTGACTCCAGTGCTGCTTTCTCCTGCTCCGGTGTGTAGAAATAAATCCCAGATCTATACTGAGTTCCAACATCATTGCCCTGCATAGTACATCATAATTAGAATACACTATTAAAGAGTTCCATTTCACTTATACAAATATTCATTGGTGCTCATAGAATATTTAGCGTCATGAAGCCTAATAAAAGATTCATAATCAAGTGCACACCTATATAAGTTGCTTTAGATAAGACCATCTCCAATGGTGACGACACAAGTCGTCTTATCTTGACGACGCGTCGTCGCGTCGTCAATGCCACGTCATTTTTTTCTTTTACAAAATTCAAAATTTAAAATTCAAATTCAAAATTCAGAATTCAAATTCAAATTCAAATTCAAAATTCAAAATTACAAACAAGGCACACTTCGGAAAGTAAATTACAAACTAGGCACACGACGGAAATTAAAATACAAAGAAACTGCAGAAGGTTAAAAAAACAAAGTCGACACACTACAGAAGCGATCCTTCGCCATTAGCCCGATCCAAACAGCTGTTTGCCAAATGCTTCTAAGTGTGTTTTGGCCTCGTCGGGCAAGTTGGCGTAGTTTGACACAAATGCTAAGTACGTGTCCATCATCTTCCCCTTTGCCTTACGCACCTCCTTCTCGCGAGCAAGCTCCAACTTTACCTTTTCAACTTCCCATTGGGGATAATGCTCGTTTAAGCCGGTTATTTCCTCGCCCAAGGCATCCATTGAAGAGTTACCGGAAGTGACATTCTTAGCCAACTTCTTGGCCTTGTCACGACCAATGGGACGTTTGATACTTGTCGCACTTTCATAACCCCGATTCCGCTTACTTCCGCTTCTGCCACCTGCACATGCTGATTCCATTGGTTGATCAACTACATCAACATCGTCACCCTCAAACCCATCCTCCCAAGTTGGTACAATCTTCTTCATGTTTTCCTCCAAGTTCATCTTCATTTCCCACTCTGGGTATGCTTTCATAGCATCCCACTGTTTGAACGCCGTGAATGAGTTGTGATTCTTTGATTTCTCCCTGTATAATTCTTGGGCGGTGTCTCACACATCGGTAGCCACTCCGATTGCCAAGCATGACAGTAGCACGCTCCACACAAATCATCCAATGATTTATGTCATCTCTTAGCCACCACACCTTTCACGAAGCAAACCAT
>JAYMSP010003946.1:0-17880 GCA_036897095.1 Plantago elongata
TAGAGGCTCGTGTGCTTTTTTGTTGTCTTCCAGTGCCAAGAACCAGAAACAAAGACCTGCCTTACTGCTTTACATATATTAAGAATAAAGGGGAGGAAATATCGATCGACAGCCTTCTTGTCACGAGTTGTTCTTCGTCACTCACAGCTCCGCCTCATCCCTCTTTTCTCTCTTTCTTCGATCGAATCGATCTCTCACTCTAATCCATGACGCTCAGTTCAGGAGGATCTAGTGTTGTTGTCCCTCGAAATTTCAGATTGCTAGAAGAGCTTGAACGTGGAGAAAAGGGAGTTGGGGATGGGACCGTAAGTTACGGAATGGATGATGGAGATGATATTTTCATGCGATTTTGGACTGGCACGATAATAGGTCCTCATAATTCTGTTCATGAAGGCCGTATTTATCAGTTGAAGCTTTTCTGCGACAAAGACTACCCAGAGAAGCCACCTGGTGTTTGTTTCCATTCTCGGATCAACATGAATTGCGTAAACCATGAGACTGGAGTGGTTGAACCAAAAAAGTTTGGGCTTCTCTCTAACTGGCAGAGAGAGTACACAATGGAAGATATACTGATGCAACTGAAGAAAGAGATGGCAGCTCCACATAACCGGAACCTGGTCCAGCCTCCTGAGGGAACCTACTTTTAATCTTAGATATAAGTCTATACAATTACATAGTCTAAAAGAGGAAATAATAAAATTGTTATTTATCTTTTTTTTTTTTTTTTAATCACAATATCAAAATTCATATATATGTAACACCACCATAAGGTCCACAATCCATATAGTGTCATAGTGGGCTTTAACCACCAAAATCCATTCGGCCCAAAAGGCCCTTTTTGCAGTGACCTATACTAGCTTTTAGTAATTTGAAAATTATTTTATAAGTATTTCAAATCTGTTAGCGCCAAATATATATTTCATCAATCTCCTTCCTTTCCAATATTTCCAACCTTTTTTTAAATAATCCTCACACATATCATACATATGAAATTACAATTAACAAGTACTTATAGCACACATTGAACTTATAGTAATTCATAAACATTATGCATAAATGAAGCATGATAACCATTAGTTGAATTTTTTAGACCCATACGTTTAAGATCTTATATTGTAGCTCTTTCACATTACAGATTAGCTTATTTCCTCTTCACTTTCACTATATCATCACCATCAGCATCAACAGTTTTGACCGGTTCCTCATCTATGGTAACTTTGGGTTCGACTTTAGGAAGAAAGACTTCGGTCAGGACCTTCTTCGAATGCAAAGAAGCCTTTAGCAGCTTACTAGCCTAGTAAACAAAAGTTACACAGCCCCAATTCAGTAACAGAACATAAACGTGCTTTATTAGATGTAGGGGCGTAACTATACGACTCCCTCTAACACAAAGTGCAGGATGGGGTACCACGTACTATGTGGAGAGGGTTTCGTATTTGTTACCCTGCATCATAACAATTATAGAGGTAAGCGAAACCAAAACAAACATAAGTTAAGAGAGATACCTGATTGTAGCCCAAGTTCAGAGTCTTTTCCTGCAAAGCACTCACATCACGAACATTAAACCTGTTAAGCAAAGAAATGCACGAAATCGTAGACATGGGCGTAATCGTTAAATCATCCATCACCATATATGTAACAACTCCCTTAACAAATCCACCTTCGCTCGCATCGGATTTAGCCACTGCAGCTGGAGGTGATACATATGCAATTGATGTGGCCATCTTATAGGAACAACCGGGGCAACTGGCCTCAGGACTGTCTGCAATGCGCGGATAAGTCGACAGACTGCAATAAGTACACCTGTAATACTTCTTTTCTGGTGGTGCAGCAACATCGTTAATCTGCAGCATTGGAACGGAACATGCACAGGCCTTGGAATTCGGTTTCAGGAGAGAGTCTTTGGTGTGGTGTTGTAGAACATATGATTCGTGTAGGTTTTCGATGCTGCTGTACAGGTTTTTGACAGAACCAACCATTTCATCTTCTTGCAAGATACTGATCACGGTGGCAATCGGCAATGACAACATGTGGAAGAGGAAATCAACGCAGTCTTTGCTGGCTTCTGCGAACAGGACACGGTTTGATTGTGTGTCGACTAGAAGCTTCATTGTGACACTAAGTTCTGAAGCCATTTTTACTTGATTTTGGGAGAAGAGAAGGTTAAAGATCGCCTTTTTTATGTGTCAAGGCCAATTCCAGAACTTGTATGTATAATTTGGAGATGGCTACAAAAAGCCTTGCTCTTCTCCAAAGGAAACAGAAGAGAAAGAAAAGGATAATTACTACTACTGCCTTGGCATCTAGTTATTTCTTTACTATCTTAAGACTTAAAGTATCCATAACAACTACTCTTGAGTCTTGTCATTTATTAGGATTCCACTTGTTTTGTTCTTGTTAAACAGAATATCATAGATTCATAGTAATGGTAGTGCATCTAATAGACTTACCTAAAGCTGGTATTCTTAAGTTTTATTCACTTTGAAGGTTTTTCCTTGAATTCCATAACCACAAGGAAGAAACTTGACATCGAAACAAGATGCGTTCAATACATAACTCGCAAGAGTATCATGTTTCATCACATAACAAGACATAAATTTACTCAACAAAGTTCAGAGCTCGAATCACAGGAGCCTTCCCACTGTCACATTCGGTTCAATTTTGGTAAGGAACACTTCCGTTAGAACGTTCTTGGAGTGCAAAGAAGCCTTTAGTAGTTTCACAGCCTAGTAACAAAGAGAACCACTCCTGAAATAAAATGACCAAAGCTCAAATAACCTAAAAGTCGAAACTGATGAACATACCTTGATGTATCTGAGATTGACAGTCTTCTCCTGCAATGCACGCACATCACCAACATTAAACCTGTTAAGCAGAGTAATGCACGAGATCGTCGACATAGGAGTCACCACCAAGTCATCCATCACCATATAAGTCACCACTCCCTTCACAATTCCACCTTCACTGGTCAAAAATGAGAGATACACTCATTTTGTTTGAACAGCGTGGGCAAATTGCCTCTGGATCATCGGAAATTCGGTCGGACCAGTTTCTGCACCTATAAAATTGCCTTTTCTGATGGAAGAGCATCCTTGAGCTGCAGCATGGGAACAGAACAGGCACAGGGTTTGAAGTTCGGGTTCAGCAGAGATTCTTTGGTGTGCTGCTGCAGGGCGTATGTTTCGGGTAGATTTTGGATGCTGTTGTATACGTTTCCTACCGAACCAACCATTCCATCTTCTTTCAAGAGGGTGATTACGACCGAGATTGGGAGAGAGAGCATGTGGAAGAGAAGATCGATGCAGTCTTTGCTCGCTTCTGCGAATAGGACTCGGTTGCCTCGGGTGTCAATTAGAAGTTTCATGCTCACATTGATCTCTTTAGCCATGCTTAGGTAGTTATGTTGGAGAAGAAGAGTAAAATGAAATGGCAAGAAGCAAAAGAAAAAGAGTGAAAGCAGCACAAGGTGTCCAAAGGTACAGAAATGTGGAAAATAATGCCAAGTGGGATCATGAACAGATTAGATTGGCTAATAATTGATAGTAGTTGCTATAGATAGTTCCCCAAACAGTACAATAGGTAATTCGTGTCTTTCCACACATTACCAATTTACCATAGATCGAAAATGTTATCATATCGAAGCGGAGAATAACCGTTGGATATATGTTCTTCCAGCTGAATCATGTTTCGCATCAGAGGATGCTGCAGTGGTTACTCCACTAGCATCTCACAATCATACACTGAAAAGGCACTAACCCAATTTGAGTTTCGCAACTTATAGACATTGCAGCTTAAGAAGCCAACCAGCGGCTGAAACAGGATTCTGGACAACGTAGATTTTCCTCATTAACACGAAGACAATATCAATGAGCATCTAACAAAAGTTAATCTGATTATTATGATACCAACAAAACCTAAGAACATCAGGATATTCGGAACTAACTCTCCAGATCGACAGTTGAAATCAGAGGAAGAAATAACTGAAGAATCAAAAAATAGACTTGCAAGGTTAATTTAACATCTAATCACTAAAAGTTCATCTGATAAGCAACAAAAACTACCCTGAGAAATACTACCTGTCTAGCTGACTACAATAATGAAATGTCATACAACTTATACACTTTTTCAGCAGATCTCCCACATCCACATTCTTCGACTGGCCATCTCCTTTCGCAGCTTTTCGGACCTGTTCCTTCACAATAACTTTTGCTTCGGAACCTTCTGAAGAAAAACTTCAGTCAGGACTTTCTTAGAGTGTAAAGAAGCCTTTTAACAGTTTCACAGCCTGTACATACACCAAACATTAACTATTTAGCTGTGAATTCACAAACAATTCGCAAATGCAATTGAAAAACCCGAGACAGGATGTGATAATATCACTCATACAAGGTAGCTGGTTTTTTTTATATATTCTATCAAAAGTTGCTTGATCGTAGCCAAAATTGACATTCACTTCCTGCAAAGCGTTCACATCCTTGACATTAAACCTTTTAATCATCAATATGCACGAGACTGTCAACATAGGTGACACTTCCAGATTATCCGTCACCATATACGTCAAAGCCTCCTTCACAAACCCTCCCACTTTCGAAACTGCCGCAACCTGAGGCGCATTGTTAGTGATCAGGATGTTCATCTTCGCCACAAGCAGCGCAATTTGTCTTGGGATCATTGGTAACTCCAGAATAACCATCTGCATTGCATCTTTCACACTTGTAGAACTTCTTTTGGTATGCAGCAACACCGTTGAGCTGCAGCATTGGAACAGAACATTCGCAGAGTTTGGTAACCGGTTTGAGAAGTGATTGCTTGGTGTGATCCGGTAGAATGTAGGATTCGTGAAGTTTCTCGATGCTGGTGTAGAGGTTTCCGATAGAACCAACCATTTGATTATCGTGTTGTTTGATTAGGGTGATTACGGTGGCGAGTGGGAGAGAAAGCATGTGGAAGAGGAAATCGACGGTTTCCTTGTGAGCTTCTGTGAATAGGACGAGGTTCGAGTCTGTGTCGACTAACAGCTTCATGCTTCCGGTGAATTCTAAGATTTTATTCATTATCTTATTGATTAGGAAATAATATTGTTTCGGACTTCTTTCCATCGTATGAAATATCGAAGATGCAATTAATCGCAAAACTTATTCAAACTCAAAATACGCGCATTGTATTATCGAAGTGATAAAATTTGACACTGTTGAAACAAGAAAAGAACGTAGAACATTGGTACCTATGGTTCAAAATCCACATTTGTAGTTCATAAAACAGAAGGGAAATTATTGCATAACGTCGAAAGCTTATATTAGTTCTCTTGAACTGAAGATCATGTATGCAACAAGACGGGTGCAAACGGTAGGAAAATTCAATCCTTAGATGGTAGTTAAGTTAAAGAATGCATTAGAACAGACACCCAGTGCTAGACAATCTGCGATTACCCTACACGACCAGGTATACGAACAGGTTCAACATATCTTTCGAAGCCCTTCAAGTGTTCTTTGAAGACAAGGGTCAAAACCTTCTTAGAATGCAGAGAAGCCTCCAGCAGCTTCAGAGCCTATGAAAACAACATACAAACACATTTAATACTTAATACTTCATCAAGGAAAAATCACATAAAATAGCATCGCAAATACCTCATTCCTGCCTACATGAACCTCCTTCTCCTTTAAAACATTAATATTCTTCAGATTAAACTTTCCCATCATCTCAAGGCTCGAAACCGCAGACATAGGCTTGACAACCAAATCATCCGTCACCATATATGTTACCACGCCCTTCACAGTGGCTTCACCAATCCGCCCTTCAGTAGGAGGAAGAGGAACAAATTTCAGAGCGGAGGTCATTTTACGACAACAGCTTGGGCAGAGCACACGCTGATCATTGGTGTAACCAGAGTTGTAGCAATAAATGCACTTGTAGAATGCGCATTTTTCATTTGGTTCATCTAGAATCATAAGAGGAACCGGACCAGTTTGGAGGACAGCCGGCAATCCAATGATCTTCAAGAAACTATCTTTGCTCCACCCTGACTGTATGTAAGTATTAACGTTCATAGTATCAATACTCCTGTATAAGTTCTCCAAGCATCCGGCCATTTCTTGTTCTTGCAGCAGCTTGATCACCGTGGCAATTGGCAGCGACATGAGGTGGGAAAGGAAATCAACGAAATCTTTGCTAGCCTCCGCGAACAAGACACTGTTGTTCTGGGAATTAATCAGAAGCTTCAAACTGAACTTGGTTTCGGCCATTGCTTTGTCTGTATCAAATCTTGAGGTGATAGTTGCTCAATTTGGCTTCTGCCATCTATTTATACAAAGAACATGAATGAGATTGTTGGATTTCAGGTACACGAACTAGAATAAATGACTACAATAACCCATCATTAATACTAAAAGATGCATTGTATCTTAATCTTTATCTTGATTGCTTAAGTTCAAATAACTTTTTACATTCATAGATAAAGTTCATGGAAATATGTGTTGTGAGGTTTGTTGTTTAGCTTCCTGAGTAATTAGAAACGTTATCTGTAGTCTGTATTTGACCATTCGGTTCAATGTTCCTGAGTGACCTAATAACCAGAAGGCAAAGGAGTTTTAATATCTCATCGATCGATAGAAAATCTGTGACACCAAAGGGGATACTACCATAGAATCAAAGTGCATAAAACATGTCATACATCAGGGCGTTAAGCCATTCCAGAACAAATTCCAGTACTTGTTAGCCTCAAATGCTAGCAAGACCGAACAGACTTGAACGGAAAATCCTTCTATTGACAAGATCTATTGTGGTTGAGAATAAATCACAAGGTAACGCAATTCAAAGCAATACTGAGAAAATAAGTAGAAGAGATTTAGCATCTCTGGGACAGAAAAGTGTAGACAGGGAAATCTATTACTTCACTTGCTGAACATCCCAATAAATCAAATGACAAACAGACAGAACGTGGTCGCCAACTTCAACTCCAAAGCCTTCCAATTCCAATTACTTGGACACGTTCAGGGTTTCAAATACTTTGAAACTTTCAGGTTTTGCTTGGTTGTTGATGAAGACTTCAGTTAGAACCTTCTTAGAATGCAACGATGCATTCAACAGCATCAAAGCCTGACAAACACAGCAACATATAAGAAGTTAAGAACCATAGCTTAAGCAATCAAATTCTTGATCTGAACAGGAAGGCCTAGATAATTTAATTAATTAAAGAAACCTCAAAGCAGCATCAAACATACCTCTTTCACGCCTAGAATAACAAGTTTCTCCTTCAAAAGATTAAGATCCTTGACATTATACTCTTTAAGCAACGTAACAATTGAAATGTTTGACATTGGCTTAACAACCAAATCATCCATTAATGTCTACATCGACACCTCTTTCACCCATCCATCCTTATCAACATCCTGACCACATGGAACAAATTGCATTTCGGAAGTCATATGACTGCCGCACGTGGGGCAAATTGTACGTTTGTCAACAGCATAACCAGAATTCTTACACTCTGGACACTTACAGAAAACAGCCTCAGTTAAATAGTCCTCTTTTACTTCTTCTTCCTCTCCTCCTCCTTCATCATCATCTTCCTCCATGGCCTCCTCACCATCGCCAGTATAATCCTCATCATCATCATCCTCCGAACAAACATTATCATCAGTATCAGGAAAAAGCAAGAAAATATTCATTGGTGTGGATGATCGAGTTGGTTTTAACAGGGCTATCTTGCTTTTTCCAGGAAGAATGTAGCTGGAATCGAGTTTTTCAATACTCTGAAACAGATTTCCCAAAGAACCAGCCATTCCTAGTTCTCGAACCATGTGGATAACAGTTGCCATTGGCAGACTCATTATGCTAAAAAGGAAGTCAAGACAACTTTTATCAGCCTCCGCAAATAACACATCGTTCGTTTCTGAGTTGATTAACAGCTTCAGCCTCGGCATTTCTGTTCCTTGTTGAAAATAAGGTAATTTTAGTTCCGGATTGTAAAACATGTAATGTTCATCTAAACGACACAAATACGGTCTCTCATAGAAGTTAGTACACGCTAATAGGTTAGAATAAAATGATAAATGAAGCTATATATTTAGAAAATAACAAACATAAAAAACAAATCATAGAAGGCATACTTATACATTGCTTATTTTCAGGTTGATTATTCAACTCATGGAGTCATGGTATTTAGTGTCAATTTTTTAGCAAAACTAAACTATTAAAATAGCTCCTATTTGATGGAGATGATGTTTAGTATGTTAGTTACCTCTAGTTTAGACATTTACTAACTATACCATATAAATATAAACAATCAAGCTTATTTTAAAAGCAACTAACAAAATTATATTAGTTGGACGCACATTTTTTTCTTTGAAACGGTAAAATTTTATTAATAGAGTCAAGAGCATAAATAATGGTCTCGACGAATATTTACAACAGAGAAATAGATCGTAACATCAACACCTTACATCAATTACTATTCTAAACCAGAGAAATAAAATTACACTAATGAGTTACACCGTGTAACTCATCAAAATACAAGTAATTATTGTACTAAAATGGTTAATGAAGCTAAGGATAAAGAAGAATAAACTTGCGACTATAATCAAAGAGACAATTATTCAAAGTTTTTGCAGATGAAATGAACTTACCGCAAACAATGAAAAACTTTCGGAGATGTCGATTGTACTTTTGAACATTGTATTAGGTCATGAGTATTATCAGGCAGAGTCACCGGTATTGTAGGTTTCTTGAAAATGGTTTAATATTTGGTCCAATATTAGTGGGCTATCTTGTAAAAACAACTTATGGACGGTTTTGTAATTCGGGTGATTTATAGATGGAGAAAATGGAATAAGAAAATCAGAATAGGACCAATACTTATACACATGGCGATTTGTGATTGGGTATTTCTTACGGAGAAAAAATTAATTTGACCCCGGCCAATAATATAATTACATAAAAAATATTTTACAATTTAATTAAATAGTGTTATGATTTTTTTGCTTATGTGTTTAGTAAACGTCGTTAATGATAGATCTGTTAATGTTTGAAATATGATTTTAATTGAAAAAATTTAATTTAAAAAAAAAAACAATTTAAATTATGCTTTCCCATCGTCTTCTCCACTATGCATTGAAACTCACAGCTAGCGCGGCTAGCGGGTTAGGGATGTTAGCTAGTGAGGCGGATCGAATTGACCACATGTTAGATCATTTCTTATAAATCAAGTTGATATTGATATCGAGTTTTGAAATTATATCATTGTTAAAAATCTAGCAGGGTTGTTTATAAAATTTTCACGAATGATAACAAAATGTAGCTCAGTTGGTAAGACGTTTCACATCCAACAAATAGGTTGAAATTAACCGTTTGAAAAAAAATTCTCAAATGGCTAAATTAACTTAATAATTATTTAACACTATATATTTAACTTATTGTAGTATTTAACATGTTCATAGATAAATAACGTAGCCATTAAGATGGGAAATAATCACAGAATATAGTAGCAATTACCAAATACATAAGGCGCGTACAAGTAGAACCATGATAAATTAGTAGGCAGTGATCTTGAGTGTTGGCAAAATGCAAGTAATTAATTTACATTAAGATTCCATATGTAGAAGCAGAAAATCATTTTGATCTAGTCCAGGTTAAGTAAACTAGCTGGGAAACCACAACATAAACTAAAACTAACTTAAGGAGCTGACTATTAATAACAACAAAACACTACTACTAATATCCTATATCATTCATGATGAGGCCTTGAATTAAGTTGCTCTAATTCCTGATGCGGAGGAAAACATCGGTGAGAACCTTCTTGGAGTGCAGAGAGGCCTTCAACAGCATCACAGCCTACCAACAAAAAATTAAAAAAAAACCATCTTCAATCCTTATACAGAAAAAAAATGTTAAAACTTGGTGATGTAGTAATGATTACCTCTTTCATTGTTATGTTAACCTCTTTCTCCTTCAAGGAAGCAATATCTTTGACATTAAACTGGCTCAGCGAAGTAGGGTTTGAGATGGGCTTCACTACCAAGTCATCCATGATATTATAAGTCACCACTCCCTTCACAAAACTACCTGCTGATGCACTTCCAACTGTACCTGATCCTGTAGGGCCGGCTACATATGTCATTATCTGGTCATTTGGTTGTTACAATGGAGGCACCTTGCACCTTGAACATCAGAATAGCAAGGAATAGGACTAGTATAACAGGAGCACCTATAGCCCACCTTTCCGGTTGGTTGGCTCCCAGTCCCACCTTCCAGAAGGAACAGAGGAACAGATGGGGCAGAGGGTTTCAGCAGAGAGTCCTTAGACTTATCAGGCTGGATGTACGTCTGGTTCAGATTTTCGATGCTTTCGTACAGATTCGCCAAACAACCAACCATGCCTTGCTCTTTCAGGAGACTGATTACTGAGGCTATAGGCAAAGAGAGAATGTGGAACAAGAAATCCACACACTCTTTGCCTGCCTCAGCAAATAGGACTTTCTTGCTTTCTGTGTCGATCAGAAGGTTCATGCTCACTTTAGATGATCTTGCCATTTTTTTGGTGTGTTAAAAGAGTTGTGATGAGTGTGTAAGCATCTACCAGTATAATTACAGTGTCATGTAATTGCTTATATAGTGGAGTTGGAGTAGAACAAAATTAAACGTTCTATTTTCCAAAGTATATCTCATCATGACAAGTGCCCTTGGAAATGGTGAATATTCTCAGACTGCAATGCAATGATGAGATTGTCCACTGAGATAGATTTATTCACCGCTCTAGAGGTTCACGTCTATTCTACAAACTTCATTTTGATATCACCAGTAAATAAATAGATTTCTTACAACTAAAAACCCCTAATTCTTGATAGAAACAAGAACTTGTCATTTACATTTTGACATAAGATTTCTATATTTTGGTTATCCATGTCACACCACAAAATTTAGCCAGTCAAAGAAAAAATTGAATTTTAAATTAAAATGTTATTGTTAAAATTAGCACGTAAATGTAATGTTATTAGAAAATTTATTTGGAAGCTTAAAGCACCTTATATTTATTTGCAAGCCAATAAGAATTAATGTGCATTCGAGCCATTTGTATGTTATTTCTAGATTCGAGCTCCATGTGTAATAATCGAAGTGATTGGTTCTGTATTGTAATTGAGTTAATTCAATTTCAATTAAAATTTACCAAATTTTCTTATTTATCACTCAAAAATCTTCCATTCAAATTTAGTTACAATTTAAATTCATATTCTCATATTTAAATACCCTACAAAACATATAAATATTACAATTTAACACTAAACCCAAAACTCAACTCCAATTTAGTTACTATTCATTAAGTCCGAGTTCAATTCAAATTGAGTCAGGAATGTAGAACCAAACATGGTGAGTGTCTTTCAAAGATAAAAATTGTACATCTAATGCATGTAGTGAAAAATCTAGCCAAATGAGCTTTGATTTAATACGACTTTTAAATTTCACAAAGAGTCGCAAAATAAACGAAAAAAGACATTAAAATTAATTCAAAGAGAGAAAAAAATATGACTACTAACTTTGAGTCGTAATCTTAAAATTACGACTCTTAATTTGTACTTCAAAAGAAAATACGACGCATCTCTATTGCGATCATTGTCAAATTTACGTCACTTGTTAAGAGTTGTAAATTTTAAATACGACTCTTATATACATGATGTTTTATTGTGGCATTTGTTGCTCTTGAGATAAAAACTCAAAATATTGAATTAACTAAAACAACTGATGCCCATCACTACCCAAATACAATAACCAAACATTCATATTTCTCTTAGATTGAAAACAATGTAAATGGTAAGTGCATAGAACTTCAATCCACAGGATGGTACTTAAAGATGCAATGAGAAATGAAATCCAGTGCTAGACACTAGACAGTCTACCGATTACCAAACATCACCAAGTTCAACATGTTTTTGGAAGCCCTTCAACTTCAAGTGTTCTTCAAAGACATGAGTCAAAACCTTCTTAGAGTGCAAAGAAGCCTCCAGCAGCTTCAGAGCCTATCAAAACAACATATGAAAACGTTATACTTCATTAATGCGAAAAAGATATATCACCAAACTAGTATTACTCCCTCCGTTCTAGAGAATTGCATTTGTAAGTCAATAACGCGTTAGCAAACTAATAATGTAGATACCTCTTTCTTGCCTATATGAACCTCCTTCTCCTTTAAAACACTAATATCCTTCAGATTAAATTTGTTCATTAACGCAAAGCTTGAAATCGCAGACATTGGGTTCAGTCACTTGACAACCAAATCATCCGTCACCATATATGTTACCATGCCCTTCACCGATCCACCTTCAGACAGCTTTTCAACTTCATGAGGAGCAACATATTTCAGCCCAGTGGCCTTTTTTTGCGAACAGGTAGGGCACCGTCTACGCAGATAGATGGACCAATAAGAGCAACGGTTACACTTGTGGAGCATGTAATTTTCATCCAGAATCATAAGAGGAACAGGACCAGATTGAAGAACAGATGGCAATCCAATGATCTCCAAGAAACTATCTCTGCGCTGCCCTGAATGTATGTAGGTAGTAACATTTGTAGTATCAACACTCTTGTACAAGTTTGCGATGCATCCAGGCATCTCTTGCTCATGCAGCAGCTTGATGACTGTGGCAATTGGCAGAGACGGGAGGTGGAAAAGGAAATCAACAAAATCTTTGCCTGCCTCGGCGAATAAGACAATGTTATTCTGGGAATCAATCAGAAGCTTTAAACTCAATTTGGCTTCAGCCATTGCTTTTTGTCTTGCTTTGTTTGTATGATATCTTGAGGAAAGGACTGATCAGTTTTAACCATGCAGATATCTATTTATACAAGGACATGAATGAGACTTTTGGATCTACATGAACTTGAACCAATGAACGCATGACTCTGCAGATACATGCTTAAGAGATACATTTGTATTTCTATATTTACTTTGCTTGATTAAGTTCAAAGAACATTTATATTTCCGTAAGCAACAAAGTAGCTCAAAATCAGTAGACAGCCGGAAGCCAAAGGAGTTTTGATAAAAAAAATCAGACACCAAAACGAATACTATAGAATGCCAATTACTAGTGATTATGCCATCAACAACTATGAGAAATTCCATTACTTAACTTGTCATCCTCCAGACTCCAATGCTAGCAAGACCAAACATCATCACAAACTCGAACATATTCAACTACTTTTAGCTACTGCAACTGATTCTCGGCCTTATAATGGTTGTTGATGAAGATTTCAGTCAGAACCTTCTTAGAGTGAAAAGATGTATTTTCAACAGCATCAGAGCCTGGCAATACAACATTTGATACAAGTTAAAATAACTCAAATAGAAGTAAAACACAAAGCATTACATTTCCGATATCAGCACCAAACAAGGTATTAACTATTAAACTCATACCTCTTTCAAGCCTAGAAAAACCTCTTTCTCCTGCAACTAACATCCTTGATGTTGAACTCTTTGAGCATTGTGAGAGTTAAAATGGCAGAGATTGGCCTAACAACCAAATCATCCATCACCATGTAAGTTGTCACTCCGTTTGCCCATCCAACTTCAGGTCCACTACCAACAAATGGAACAAATTGCATGCAGGATGTCATATGACGACTGCACTTGGGGCAAATTGCACACTTGTCTACGGCATAACCAGAATGCGTGCACTCAGGGGGCACTTGACAAAAAGAGCCTCAGTTAATCCATCTTCTTCTACTTCATCATCATAATCACTTTCTTTCTCATCATCATCTTCGTCGTTGTCATTTTCATTTTCATTTCCAACATCATCATTATCATATCCTTCCTCCTCCGCACCATTATAATCCTCATCAGGTTCATCATCACCATTGTAGTGATAAAGAATCATGCGATTGATTGGTGTGGATGCTCGTGTAGGTTGTATAAGAGCTTTCTTGTTCTGTCCAGGGTGGAAATACTTGTCATCCAGGTTTTCGATACTCTGCAGAATGTTAGCGAAGGAACCACCCATTCCAAGATCTCGCACCATCGGAACAGCAGTTGCCATCGGCAAAGCCATTATGCCGAATATGATATCCACTGTTGTTTTGCCAGCCTCGGCGAATATTACCTCGTGTGTTTCTGGTTTATTAACAACTTCAATGTAGGCATATTCATGGTGTTCTCTCTATATACATTAAGAAGGGGAAAAAACAGAAAGGAGCTTTAATTCCCATAAATTATTAGTGATGATAATCAATAGCCGGTTTCATGTATTGTACCGTGCAATATATAATTCACATATGCGATCATGTCATTCTCTATAAACTTCTACTACTATACATGTAAAGGCAGTAAAGCTAACAAACATCATGAGCATAATAAGACACAGTAGTAAAACCAGCAATAACCAGAAACATGAAACAACCCACCCGCTAAATCTTAAAGGTATGTATGAGAGTGCACATGTAATTAATTAACTTAAAAATACTTGAAAATGAACTTACATCAATCAAGAATTATTGAAGACGAAGCAAAGGGAAGTAATGAAGTTGCGCCAATCAATGAAAGAGGGATTCAATATTTCAAAACAAAATCAGGGAGCCAAGTCTTCTGGGCAACAGTAGGTTTAAGTTATATGTTCCATTTACGGTCGTGTCCATCACCAATTTGGCCCCTCAAGTTGTTTTTATTAGTTTAGTAATAGTTCAATTAAGCTCCAGAGCTTTTATTCTAACAATACAATCGTTACTCTTGAATCTCCTTAACTAAAGTTTAATGAGAATCTTATTGTATACTAATTATACCGTGTTGGGTTGTAAATTGTGCATTTTTATGTATTTATAAATTATATATTTTTATATATTGATTGTACGGCTGAATCTTTTTATATGGAACTTTCAATATTTCTGAAAGTTTCTTTCTCTATTCTTTAACACCCACAAATTGAACTTCAAATCGGAAATTAAGAACTTGAATTTTGAGCTTTTATAGCTCTGGTTTGGAGCTAGAGTTTTCTGCTCCAATTGAGTTCTAGGGGCTGATTGATATAGAATTTGAATGAACATTTGAATGTATTTTGATGAAATTGTGTTTGGAATGAAATTAAAATGGGGGTATTTGAAGTGTATTTTAGACTAAATCAATGTTCATTAAGTCAAATGGACCGATTTAAATGCTTTCTCAAACAGCCCCCAAAACATCTTTGTTGAGGTTGGTAATGGAGAAGTAGGGTGGATGTGGAGAGGAAGAAGCTGAAGTGATTTATGATTATCTTTTTTATTTTTTATTTACTTTGAAAACTTAAACGGATTCGAGTTCAACTTAAACGGATTCAATCACAATTCTGAACCAAATAGTCACTAAGAATTGCTCCTAATTTAAATAAATTCATTCTTACTTTTACTCATTATTTATATTTTTATAAAACAGTTAAAATGGTTCGAACTCTGATTGAAGTTGAAGCATATTATCAATTGAGCCGTAATTATTTGTCTCTCATTGCTTATATTACTTATAAATTAAAAGATAAACATGTAAATGTACAGTGTGAGAAACACTTTGTCCTCGTGGAGTACAGTAGTATTTGAACAGTAGAAATCAAATGAGTTCATTTCAGTCACTAGCTAGTAGCTAGCAACTATAGGTGATCAGTTCCCAAGAGAACTGACCTAAACTGATATTGTAAAAAGCAAATTAAATTTGATTCTACAAAGCACAATCTAGTCTCGTTTGGTAAGAAGAAAGAAGCAAGAATGGCAAACTCCGAAGTGAGCATGAAACTACTGATAAACACTCAAAACAACAAAGTCCTGTTTGCTGAGGCAGGGAAAGAGTGTGTGGATTTCTTGTTCCACATCCTCTCTTTGCCTATAGCCACTGTAATCAAGCTTCTGAAAGAGCAAGGTATGGTTGGTTGTTTGGCAAATCTGTATGAAAGCATTGAAAATCTCAACGAGACATACATCGAGGCTGATAAGACTAAGAACTCTCTGCTGAGACCCTATGCCCCATCTGTTCCCCGGTTTCTCTTGGAGGGTGGGAGCCAACCAACCGGAAAGGTGGCCCATAGGTGCGGCTATTGTAATATGACATATGTAGCCGGCCCTCCAGTTGCTGTTGGAAAAGCATCTGATGCAGCAGGTAGTTTTGTGAAGGGAGTGGTGACTTATAATATCATGGATGACTTGGTAGTGAAGCCCATCTCAAGCCCTACTTCGCTGAGCCAGTTTAATGTCAAAGATATTGCTTCCTTGAAGGAGAAAGAGGTTAACATTACAATGAAAGAGGTAATCATTACAAGTTTACAACCTGATCAAGTTTTAACATTTATGTTCTTTTTTGTTCTTGTTGGTGTTTCATTTGTGACATTAATTTTGGTTGGTAGGCTGTGATGCTGTTGAAGGCCTCTTTGAACTCCAAGACTGTTCTCACTGATGTCTTCCTAAGCAGAAGCGACAAGTTAAGTGGCAATTATGACATGGATGTTTAGCTTATTTGTTGCTTAATTAGACTATATATAGTCTGCTATTATGCTTATTAGTATCATGTTCCTTATCTTTTGTTGCCTTCTGTTCTATATGCTCAGAACGTGTTATATTAGGAATTATCATGATTAACGCCTTCCATAATATCCTACGCAAGTACTATAATTCTATAAATTAATCTCAATGTATGATGTTTGCAAGTCCTGGTTGAACAGGTGTGTGAAAACCCTGAAAATATAATTATGCATCATATAATAAAATTCAACATTTTATATTTACAGTTTTAGTTTAATTTGTAATTAATAAACTTTAGTGGAGAGGAAGTAGGAAATAGATTAAGTAGGAAGTAGGAAGTAGTTGGATTTGAAACGTATTAAGATGGAAATAAGAAAAAATGTAACTGGAACAAATGGTTATTAATCAATTGTATACAAACTGTTTGATACACAATTAAACATATCATTACAATTAAGTCTGAGTATTTTTTTGTATTTGACAAAACCGCTAAAATATGTTAAAATACAAATTTCTATAAATTTTTTACTTAACTTGGAAATTTCTTGTGAACAGAAGCAAGTGGTAATTCATGAATTTCATTGACCAAGGCACGAAAGGGTAATTCATTTTCATCGTAACTCCTCCAACATAATGATATCGTACTGAACACATGTCTTTTAGCCTCTAATGTTTTTCACTATTTATTATCGCGTTGCTTGATGAATAAAGTTCATAGATTCAGGAGTATCAAATCACGAGTAAACCGGAGCAAGACCGTTTCTGCACCAGCTTGTTCGACAGGTTCTTCCACGTATTCACGAAAACTTACTCCGGTGTACTCAAAGGTAAACTCCCCATTACAAATGTTGAACAACGTACTAGTATTCATATTTTACCTCGTATGAAATTGATATAAAACTTCATATATGTTGAATTGTTTTTGTAAGTGCCAGTTGTTATTATGGGTTTCATGTTGCCTGCATTAATGAATTTACAACATATTTTCATACAATATGTAGATGTTTTTGAAAACAACTTCAAAGAAAGGGAAGGGAAAAGTTGTAGGGCAGGGGTCTGGAGTTGATGAGGACATGGAAATGAAACCTCCCGCCAGTAGTAAATGTGATGTACACCACACTGAGTTGTACATCCAAATCATGCATGATGCCTGGAAAGAAGGGGTTATTGATGCTGGTAATTTGAGACCTCAGGCTTGGGCTACTGTCACGAAAAGGATGAACGTCGAGGGACGTTACACATGGTCAATGGATCAACTCCAGTCCAAATTGGTACAACTTAAGACTCAGTACAAGAAACATATGAAGGCGAAACATGGTGAAACAGGTTGGGGTAATAACCTAATTACTGGTGCTTTGGAACGTCCAGCCCACATTGTCGGCGAGGTAAAATATTATTTCATACTTTTTTATTCATTCATTC